>PVIU01007027.1:0-95575 GCA_004026605.1 Ondatra zibethicus | reverse complement strand
TGGGGGTGGGCCTTGGACTTCCAACAGGGCAGGGCACCATGCCCTCTTTCAAGGAAGAAGGGGGAGGGAGGAGGGGTGGGGGGTAGTGGGAGGGGACCGGGAGAAGGGGAAGAAAGGAAAAAATTTTTTTTTTATCTTTAATTATGTTCTTGAATGGAAAAAATAAAACAAAACAATGTATGGAAAAAAAAAAAAGAATTGATGTGGGATTCCCCTCTGCATGCTGTGAATATGTTTTATTACTATTGGTTAATAAAGATGGTTCAAAATTAAAAAAAAAAAAAAAAAAAAAACCAAACCCTGATGCATCTCCTCATTTATTGCACAATAAGCAGGATTAAGACTGTGCCTGGCAGTTGTATCTAAAATCCAAAGAAAATAAAAAATCTACTGTTGTCTAATAAATTGGAATTCAGACACAATTTCTATTCTTCTAGTGGTGGCATAATTGAGAGTCTGGAGGCCTTTGAATCAGAGGAATATGTGTTCAAGCACTGGCTCTACCATTTATAGACTATGTGACCTTGGGCAAGACAGTTCATCTCCCATTGGCTTCCCTTCTTCACTTATAGACAAGAATAAAAATATCACGCAGATATGTCCCAAGGACAATGTAAGATTATTTTTATCATGAAAGATTTTTACTCATTGAAGCTACATTTTTATCATTTCAGGCCAGCAAGACTTTTTCTATATCCTCTCCCTCCATACATCATACACATCCATTATATGTTCTTGCTTCCTTTTTTAGATAGAACATGGGGGGTAAAATGCCTTTGGCTTTAAACTAGCTTTAAATGGGATGTGAGATCATTGCTTGCACTGTAAGCAACAGAGCTGCAACTATATTGAAAAGATGGAAACAGATGACTTCCCCATTTCTCAATTCAAAAACGAAATTTGTATTTGACCCAACTTACTTGACTCTCCTGCTGGTAGACATGTACATACAGGCAAAGGAAGCTGCATTCAAAACCCACCTTCTGGGCTTAGGCATGTAGCTCTGTGGTAGAACACTGGCCTTTATCCCTAGCACCAAACAAGACAATGACAAAAAGAAACCCCAAGTCATTTGCTTGGTGATCCTTCCCAGTTGCCCTCCAAACATGTTGACTGCTAGCTAAAAGTCTTTTTGTGATCATATTAGTCTGGTGATATCATGTAACATAAAAAATGAAAACCTTGCTTGTGGAGGGTTTTAAATGGACTGTTAGTGGCCCACTTAACAGACATGCAAGAGCAGGAAGTGGCATAATGCTGGCAAAGCAAGGCTCACAGCCATTGTTTTGGATGATGTCATGTGTTTCCTGGAAGGTGGGGTAATTTTTCCTACAGAGAGTAGGGGCACAGAGGGAGAAAGAAAAGAACAGGCTGCTTTCCACCACTGCTCTTCTCTGTGAACTTCTTGAGGAAAGGAGAGATCCCTCCTTGGTGATAATGCTTCTTCAAATGGATCATCTGTCCCTGTCATTTATGCTCAAACTTGTCCACACAAAAAACACCTCCTGAGGGAATATTTAAAAGATTCTGGAGTCCAGGTCTTATCCCAGATTAAGCGAATTAGCCTCTGAAGTTGGAACTCACTCACTGAGAAAGTGAGTCTGGTCTAACGGGTGACACCACTTTTAGAACTACTGGTTATGCTTGCTCTCATAACTCATTTATTGTAGTAAAGTCCATGGACTGGAACCATCAATAGCCTAGTTTCCCTTTCTTCATGTCTCCACTGAGTCCTGGTGCTCTTGAACCTTGAGCACAACAGTAAGGTCAAGAGAAAGATAGTCATTATAATATATGTATCTATTGTGTTGTTTTGACAACATTTCTAGGGGCCTAATAACTTTAAAAATCAAAACCTTTTCTTTTTCTATGTGTATATGAGCATGTGTGTGGTATATGCAGTGTATGTGCAGTCACATATTCCTGTTTATATGTAAAGGTCAGAGGAAGACTTTGAGTGTCCTGCCACTTTTCTTTCCATCTTAATTCCTTGAGACAGGCTTTTCACTGAACATGGAGTTGGGCTTGTGGCCATAAAGCCCCAGCAATTCTGTCTTCTCTCCCATTGCTTTGAAATTATACATGTGTAGATCTCTCTCTCTCTCTCTCTCTCTCTCTCTCTCTCTCTCTCTCTCTCTCTCTGTCTCTGTGTGTGTGTGAGAGAGAGAGAGAGAGAGAGAGAGATCTTGCCTGGATTTTCTGAGGGCTTTGAGTCTTAAGCTCAGGTGCCCACACTTGCATGGCAAGGACAGTACTGACAGCCATCTCCCCAGCTTTCCCAGTCACTTCAATCACTTTTCATGACAGAGAAACACTTGCCTTTAACCTGAGATCATTTTCTAGTGTTGTAGCTTTTGTCAGTAGTTCATCATTTCTCTAAGGCATTCTTTCTGGAATGAAATATTCTATTCTTGGTGCCAGACCTCAAAGGAATAGTTTTTTTTTTTAAAGACTTAAGGCAATCCTCTTTTTTTTCACTTTAAAGTACTGAAATGGTAAAAAGCTAGATTCTTGTAATTAAAACATAATTTCCAAAACTATTTTCTATCATTTGTGTACATTTCTCTCTTTATGGCTTACAATTAAACATGTTCTCAATGCCCCTGGTGTTTTAGCTATAGAGTACTGGAATAATAATAGTAGGCAGTACCTACCGAGTGTGTGTTATATGCTTGAGGTTTTGCTCAGTCCTATAACTACATCACACCACTCAATTCTCATGGCAACTGATGCCGTTGCTCTCCTCATTTGTTCAGAAGAAACTGAGACTTGCAGAAGATAATTCTCCAAGGTCATGTATTTGTTAAATAACTGGCATGCCATTTACTTCCTGGAGGTGAGCAAGAAGGCATGGAAATTTATCAAGCAATGTTGCCTAGATGTATCCTAACCTTTCTCGCTGATGCCTCTCCTTTTATTTCCATAACCACTAATACACCAGGCAGTAAGTATGACAAGATGCTCTAGGTAAGGAAAATGGATTGAGAGCCTTTCTCCTGTCTGGCCTTGTGACTTTCTCACCCCTACTTCCTCCAGCATTATTCTTGCCAATGAAATGAGGGCAGCTCTTCCCGGTCCTAGAATGGATACTGCTGGAGAAAGGCCTCCATCCTCCCACTTCCCCCTTAATCTTCAGTCTCCAGAAAGAGAGCCACATCTAAGGCTAGTGCATCCCTGGAAGAATACAGAGGACAATCAAAGCAGCAGTTTTTATAGCTAGTGTATCATACATATAAGAGCTAAAGTTCAGGGTCTGAGGATGTAGCTGAGTGATGGCATGTTGGCTGAGCACAAGTAAGGCTGGGTTTGATCCTCTAACATGGAGAGAATACACCACAAGTACACACAGATAAAGCTCTGCATGGACAAACCTAATTAGTCTTGAAAATTTATATGACTTGAGTCAACACTAATGTGCAGGTCTTGACATCTGTGAGTTAGAGCTTTTCCCCTTAATATTTAATACTGAATTAGAAACATAGACACCCAAAAAGAAGAAAATAAAGTCAGTTTCAAGAAAAGTAAACTTATAACGATTTTTGTGGTGTATATCCCTACAAGCACACACATGCACACACACATATCTATTTATCATCTATCTATCTATCTATCTATCTATCTATCTATCTATCTATCTATCATCTATCTATCTATCTATCTATCTATCTATCTATCTATCTATCTATCTATCTGTTATCATCTACATACACCAATAATTTGCCTCAAAACACGAATCAGAGAGCAAAGCTGTTTTATAATGTTTTATTTAATGTCATTTGTTTGTCTACTTAGTGTTGGAGCCTTGACTTAAATCCCTATTACATATTTAGACTGTTTGCCAATTTCACTCTATAAGCAATTCTGTAATGTATATGCAAATTCTTGCAGCCCAAGGCAAACTTAGAAACGATATGAAATCTGATGCTCAGAGTGATCAGACTTTATTTGGTTAAACAATTTCAGAGACTATAAGAGCGGTCTTCACTCTCCACTAGAGAGTCTTAGGTCTCCTACTGTGGGTTCTCAACTCACCTGCAAAGATTTTTTTCCCTCCGTGCCTTGTCCTCACTTCACCCCAAGTCATTCTGCCTTCATCTGGGTGGAGCGTCAGGAGTTCAGTTATTTTCAAAACCTCCCCTGTGGGACACAATGTGCAGCAGGGTTAAGAGTTGCTGTTAACCAAGCTGCAGTTGGAATCAAGGTCTCTCTGGCAGGTGTACTGGGACCCTCTCGACATTAGCTTTTGCACAGAAAGAGGGAGCCAGGTAACAGAGCCTCTCAAAGCACCCTGCAATTGCTCTGCCCGCCCTAAGCTAACAGCACCCAAGTATGTCTCTTCAGTGACTTATTAGTCAATTTTTGTGGTGCATTTGGTCTTGAAAGTTGGGTGTGAAGTGTGTAATTTTGTAACTGCTCAGATTTTAGAGAGCTTTGAGTGCTTGCTTTAGAGCTGGTACTGAGGAAAGATGAGGGCAAACGAGGAGCTGCAATCTATGGGAAACTGGAGTGTCTCAGATTTTCCATTTATAGCCAAAGCTACAAAACCCTCAGTGTTAGAATGCAGATCTCACCAATTCTGGCCCCTCCTTTATGCCTGGCTTCCAGTGGCCCCTCTAGACATTCCAGAAACCCAACTTTTGTATTTATTTTCAGTATTGCTATGGGTATAATGGACCCCTTTAGCGTCTCACTAAAGTGGCTGGAACATGTATACCTTAACATCCTAATTGTCCACAGAAGTGTCGATTGGAGTAGAATTGCCCATCGTGACTATCACCCCTTTACTAGCTGCAGTGGGACTGTGTGCTGAGGTTAGGGAAAGTAAAACTGAGCCATCATTTTTCTAAGCTCAAGTTTGCGAGCTGGAAAAGGACTACTTGACTTTGACTTATTTGTTGAAGCATCTGGAGGCAAAGTACCACGGACTGTAAAATCCTGGGTTTACTGATGCAGTGTTCAGTTCATAGAGATGTGTTCCCTCCAAGACTCCAGGTGGGAGGAATGCAGGTATCATGCTATACTCAGAATCCCCTCTCTGGAAATCTCAGTGAAGGCTAGATTCTTTCTTCCCTGTGGATTTGCTTTTGGGGAATCAGGGTTCTTCAGTTCTACATACTCTATTAGAAGAATTGAAGGAAAAAAAAGGGGAAAAATAAAATATGTATCCATTCCAAGTGACAGAAGATCTGCTTGATCTTACCTCAGAAATCTTTTAAAGACAAGTCATAAAAGGGTGGAGTAGAGGACAAGGGCATGAGCTGAACATTAGGCTCCAATGTCCCCATTCCTTGTTCACCTCTCTGAGCTTCAGTTTCCTCGTAAATAAAATGAAGATGATTTCAAGTTCATAGAGAGGACTAAGGGCAATATTTTGTGGAAGCGCTTTGCTCCAGGAAACCAGTAGAGTATCTATAATTACTGTGGGGGTCTATTTACTCAATTAAGGATAAGTGACCTTTTAGGGCTACCAGGTCTCCAAGAAACCAAGAATCCACTTTGTCTCTATAGTTGTAAGTTCAAACAATCAATGTAATAGTAGGGTGGGTTAAAAAAATTCACAAGATGCCTAGGAGGAGATGGGAGCTCAGTAGCTCTTTATTATCCACTTGACCTAGCTGGGCTGCAGTGAGGTGGAGATGGTCCCAGGCAAGGACACACTTCTTAATCTGCAGCTCTTTTGCTATCCCTGTCTCTGCCTGAGTCAACACTATTTGCATCTATGGACGGGCTTGATAACATCCCATTTATCTCAGGAGAAGGGGGACGTATTTTCCAGGAAATTGACTATGGAAGCCAAGCCAAGGGGCTTTGTGAACAGTTAACACAGATAAACCAAGCTGAAGCAGGACAGCCAGGTTATGGCTCGAAGATGCTGTCTAGTGTCTGTGGTTGCAGAGTGCTAAGGGGCTCATGTGCACTCTTGCTTGGTGACTAATATGATAGCAAACACTAATAAGAACAACTGAAGGATGCTGAAATCTTAGGAGAAGCAGACCTTTCTGACATTAAAATGCCTAGAATCATAATTGTATTAGCAATAGAACACTGGCACTTGAACTACATATGCTGATTGCAGATACAAACACTGATTTCATAACTAGAAGGGGCTACAAGACAAAGTAAAATTTCATGTAACTCACTGCATGTTAGTTTCATGAACTTACAGGTCACTCATTTCCCCAAGCTTCCCTCTACATGTACAAGTGTCTTCTCTAACCGTTTTCTCCTTTGCAGGCCACACATGGCCTCTGTAGCTCAGTTCCTTTCTCTACAACAGTGATTCTCAATTTATGGATCAAGACCCTTTTGGGAGTGTAGAATGACCCTTTCACAGGGGTCATCTAAGACCATAGGAAAGCATAGATATTTACAAACAAAATTACAATTATGATGTAGCAACAGAAGAGTGGGGGTCACCATAACATGAGGAACTGTATTAAAGAATCACAGCATTAGGAAGGTTGAGAACCATTGCTCTACAACCTGATCACACCTGAAAAGTTTTTATTGGAAGTAGGAGGGAGGAAGCTGAGAAGAATGGATGAGCCCCTAAGCCACATTCAATCTAGAGTTACAGAATTCAGGGAAAGCTGAATCCTGGAAAGGAAACGTATGACACAGGCCTCACATTTATTAGCAGAAGGAGCTGTTCATAGAGTCAGTGAGCACTCTCCTGAAAATGCAGAAACACCTATGCAGAAACAGCTGTGACCCTTTCATATAGATTGAAATGTGTCATAATTTCATAGGCAGCATTCTCTTTCAGTTGAATTCTACTAGCTATTGAGTCATATAAATACCAAGAAATAAGGCTGAGAAAAAAATCCTCTTAGGGCCTCATTTAGATGAGGCAAAATAGATGTGTCGGGTATTTGGCCATATCCAGACCTCAGACTCTTATATGTGACGTCTTTTTGTCTTGACCTTGATCATAATATGATGTCTGGCTCTTGTTTAATGCAAGAGACTGTCTCTATGATATTAAATAGTTTTCTTTTTTTGACTTTAGGACAGATATTAAATACCTGTTGTTTATTCTTTTAGGGTCGATTCCAGAAGTGTTTAACACATTTCTAAGGCTAATTACATAGACTGCCTTTTATTAGCTAATTACTCAAACCCAAAAATATATTCCTCCCCCTCTTTTAAATGAATTTGTCAGGGGTTGATGAAGTGACAGACACTGACAAGTTTTGTCCCCTATAATGTGCGATTGTGAAAGCAATAAAGAACTTACAGTGATAAAAGTCACAGTGACAGCAGGGCGGTGGTGGCGCACGCCTTTAATCCCAGCACTCGGGAGGCAGAGGCAGGTGGATCTCTGTGAGTTCGGGGACAGTCTGGTCTACAAGAGCTAGTTCCAGGACAGGCTCCAAAGCTACAGAGAAATGGTCTCGAAAAACAAAAACAAGTCACAGTGACAAATTCACGTATTAAACAGGCGTGTCCCAGTTGTTCACACCCAACAACCCATACATATTCTGAGTAAGCATCCAGTGATAACTAACAGATGTCTTAGGACCTCCTGCTCTGGGGACTTTCTTTAAGCATACACACCAAAATCATGACATCTCACACAGAGATCTGAAGCTTGGAGTCTCTTTTAAAAATATTTCTTTTAAGTTTTACAGATACATGCGTTTGTATATCTATATCAGTGTGTGTGTGGATGTTCACAAAGGTTAGAAGAAGGTACTGGATTCCCCAGAAGCTGGAGTTATAGGTACATGGCAACAACCCAACCTGGGTGCTAGAAACTGAATTCAAAAGTACTCTTAACCACTGAGCTGTCTATCCCTCTAGCGCCCAGAGTGCCTTAGGAAAAACTAACTAGCCAGGCTTGGCAATACAATCTTGTTAATCTCAGCTATGTGGGAAGCTGAGGCACAAAGATAAAAACTCAAGGTCTTCCTGAGCCCACTAAATTAGTTTTGGAAAACACAGGCTCAGAGATAGATCCTGTCTTACACTAAAATGTGAGTGCTGAGGATATAGGTCAGTGGTAGAGCCTTTGCTTAGCATATGTGAGACCCTAGGGTCAATACACCATGATACAAAAAGAAAGATGGAGAACACACACACACACACACACACACACACACACACACACACAGAGAGAGAGAGAGAGAGAGAGAGAGAGAGAGAGAGAGAGAGAGAGAGGAACAAGTCACAAAAATGCCACACTTTGTTCTTACTTCATGTGGAAATTAGCAATCAGCCAGGTCTGCCACCCACTTTGGGTCTAATGGCACATGATCTCTTCTCGCCTCTGTCCTCATCTTTACAGATTCATATCAGACATGAGTTTGGAGACCCCGTGTGCCCGCAGTCTTTCCCCTCAGCCCAGCTATTCAGGCCCTTTTGTTTTCCTTCAGCTCCATCCTTCCTTTCTTGGCAATCCAAGTCTTTAGTCAGCACAATTCCCAGAGAGCAAATCCGGTCCTCCTTCCCGTTTTCTTTCTTCTTTTCATCTGAATCATTCTCCTCCTTTGCCTTGTTCCCCCTCACATCCCACAGAGTTTCCTCCTCAGAAGCAGGAGAACGCCTTTATATAGCTGAAGCAATGAGCCAGAGTCTCCTGGAATGAACTTGGATAGAACCGCTTCTACAAGACACTAAATAGATGCTTGAACTCACCTTGCACTCTCATGCGTGAGCTACAGCAGTACTGAGAGCAATAACTACCAGGAAAACTTAAGAAATCATTTAAAGCCACACTAAGTCTGAGTAGATTTGGGAGCTTAAAACATACTTCAGCCTCAGAAAACAAAAGATTGAATCTATGAATATAAAAAGAGTTGATATCGCTTGTTTTATGGAAGGAACATTTGTAGAGCCATCCTGCACGATGGTGGATGCTGTGGCCTATAATAATCTGAGCAATTTCCTCATGACTCAGCGATGGTACAAGACTCCAACAGATGCTCCCATTGGAATGCAAACCTCAGACAGTGAGAAAAAGTGACTGGGGGTGGGGTGGGGAGAGGAATTACAGGAGTCACCTAGTTTTAGAAGACCGATGCCTGTCAAATCCTGTCTTCCCTATGCAGTTGTTTAGGGGCGGAATGAACTGTGTCCTACACAGTGTCAAATTTGAGCAGGGACTACCTCAGTCCTCCCCAACCTAGAGCTGCACACAGTGGGGGCTTTTCAAACAGTCCAGGCAAGCTTCCCAACGTTGGGGCTCTGGGTCATTTGTGGTGATAAGAACCCACGCAGAAGGAGCGGTATGTTCCACTTGTCCTCATCCTCCAGTGCCGTGAGCGCTTTTCTCTTCTGGGGAGGCAACAGCTGTCCTCACACAAATACCCATCCCCAAATCATCGGCCCAGAAAGATTCCGGCAAGTTCTTTCCTCATCTGGCTCATTTAGGAAGGAAGAACTTGGGGTCCATCCTTGTAGGGATGTCTGCCTACACTGTCTACAGTGTATGAGCACAATGCGGCTCATAACAGGCAAACAAGTGGAGTTCTGTACCAGCTAATAGAGTGCCAGGAAGGCAGGAACTTGAGATTAATATGGTGGGTGAATCCTTGCCTCACTTTCCCCTTACTGACTTCTTAGTCTGTGCATGTCTCAAGTGCTCCTTGTTACAGATGGATAGGATGGACTAGAGGAGAATATATTTTATTAACTACACATAATGGCACAACTCCTTGAATATTTTTGATGTACCACTGAAGAAGTTATTAGGGACAAGAAGTTATTGTACACTGGGAACATTTTTTGGGATTGAATCTCCTTTTGTTCCTTGAATTATTCCTACGCCAGGAATATTTTCGTTTAAGACTAAAGCAGATAACTTGCTCTTTGCAAGATCAATGTGAATGTTTGTGGCAATGAAAAATCAGGAATTGATACCTAAGATGCAAGTGAGAAATTAGTTGTTTATTAGTGAATACTACATGAATGAAAACACAAAGGGTTCGTATACTTCTCCAGTGAGTGGGTGGCAGGAATAGAAAAGTCTGTCTTGTGAGGATTCTTGTTACCAGCAGGAAGCTGTCTTGTTGGAGCCCTTCCCACACTTGGCACCATTTTCTTTTTATTGCTGTGGCCACTGGTGTTCTGGAAGGGAGCTGGGTGAACAGTATTGTTACGGTACTGAGATGTTCAGCTTCAGCTAGAATACCTTGCACTGGAATGAAGCAGGCTTCTTTCTCAAATGACCTAAAATTCCGAATTGGATCAAAGTCTCATCCTGCAGGGTCATTTTTAGGACTTGTGTAGTTGATCAGCCAAGAAAGAAGATGCCAGATGGGACAATTTGAATAAACATGATTATGAGGGGGAAAAATTCTGGAAAATTTGGGGTCCAGAGAAAAGTGCTGAAGCTTCAGGAATGCAGAGCCAAGATCCATTTTCATGTTCCTGACAGCTTCAATCAGGCCATCGTTTTGTTAGTTTTCTTTCCTTCTGTTTTTCCTTTATGAGGAAACTTTAAAAACTGCACATCAGCAATGTGCCTGGTGAGGAAGAGCCAATTGAGGAATTGGAAGTGTATCCAGGGCAGGAGAGAGATTCTGAAATATTAGTGTGTGGCAGAAGATGGGAAGGATTGCAACCCCAGGATGAGGAAAGAAAAGTTTTGTGGGGACAAAAAATAGAGAACCTAGCACCAGAGAGACCAGTGTTCAAGCCCCAACAGGTCACAATGTCTCAACATTTCAGAATGCCAATTTATTACAAAATGGAGATTTAAAGGCCTCTAACATTTCAGGTACGTGGGAGAGCTTGTCCAGTGCTTCACCCAGAATTTGGAGACAGCTCCAAATCTTACTTGCCCTGGATAGGGATGCCATCTTACAGCAACAGGGCAAGCTCTACATTAAACCTGAAGGAACGCAGCCCTGGCATTCTCCAGCTGGTGAAATAACCCCAATGCCCACACACTGCAGAGTTGGTTCTGTGGGTAGGTCACTGTGAATAGGTTGGGTTGGTCCACATAGATAGGTAAAAGCACTTCCCACTCAGTGTGCCACGCTTGAAAAATATTAATTTTCTGTGCTGTAAGTATCTTACTTAGGGTTTTCTATTGCTGTGAAGAGACACCATGGCTACACAACTCTTATAAGAAAAACATTAAATTGAGGGGGCTCGCTTACAGTTTCAGAATTTAGTCCATTATCATCATGATGGGGAGCATGATGCTAGCGCTGAGAGTACTTCATCTTGCAGGAAATTGACTGACTGCCACATTGAGGAAAGCTTGAGCAAAAAAGAGACCTTAACACCCGCCCCCACAGTGACACACTTCCTCCAACAAAGTCACACCTTCTAATAGTACCACTCCCTTTGGGGACCATTATAGAGGCATTTCAGTTGTATTTTAATAAACGAAAGTCTGCCTGAAGATCTGAGAGTAAAGCAGCCCCACCAGCCAGCATTACAGACCAGGTAATGGTAACACACACTATTAATCCCAGTAACCACAATGACATGCACCTTTAATCCTAGTACTAGCCACAATAGAAACCAGGCAGTGCATACCTTTAATCCCAGAACAAGAGAGGATTATAAAGTGGGAGGAAAGAGTTGTCAGATACAGTCTTCTTCTGAGACTCCTGTAGGCAGGATTGCCATTTCAGACTGAGGTCGAGGTAACAGCCAATGACTGGCTGTTTGCCTTTCGGGTCTTAAGGTTGAGCCTTTCCTTAAGAGAGGAAAGATTTTAATCTTGGCCATTCTTACAGGTGTAAGATGGAATCTCAGAGTTGTTTCGATTTGCATTTCTCTGATGACTAAGGATGTTGAGCATTTCTTTAAGTGTCTTTCAGCCATTTTAGATTCCTCTGTTGAGAGTTCTCTGTTTAGGTCTGTACTCCATTTTTTGGGTTTTTTTTGGATTATTTGCTCTTTTGATGATAAATTTCTTGAGCTCTTTGTATATTTTGGAGATCAGACTTCTGTCTGAATATGGGGTTGGTGAAGAGCTTACTTATGCTGGAAAGGTTGTGGGGTAAAGGGAGCACTCCTGCATCGCTGGTGAGAGTGCAAGCTAGTACAGCCCCATTGGATATCAGTATGGTGATTTCTCAGAAAATTAGGAAACCACCTTCCTCAAGACCCAGCAATACCACTTTTGGGTATATACCCAAAGGCTGCTCAATCGTGCCACAAGGACATGTGTTCAGCTATGTTCATAGCAGTATTGTTTGTCATAGCTAGAACCTGGAAACAACCTAGATGTGCCTTGACTGAAGAATGGATAAGGAAAATGTGGTACATTTACACAAGGGAGTACTACATAGCCAAAAGAAAAATCTTGAATTTTACAGGCAAATGGATGGAGCTAGAAAACATCATATTGAATGAGGTAACCCAGACCCAGAAAGACAATTATCATATGTACTGACTCATAAATGGTTTTAAAACATAAAGCAAAAAAAAAATCAGCCTACAAATCACAATCCCAGAGAACCTAGACAACAATGAGGACCCTAAGAGAGACATACATAGATCTAATCTACATGGGAAGTAGAAAAAGACAAGATCTCCTGAGTAATTTTGGAACATTGGGACCATGGGAGAGGGTTGAAGGGGAGAGAGGAAGAGACAAGACCAGAGAAAAAATGTATAGCTCAATAAAATTAATAAGAGAGAGACAGAGAGAGAGAGAGAGAGAGAGAGAGAGAGAGAGAGAGAGAGAGAGAGAGGGAGAGAGAGAGGGAGAGGGAGAGAGGGAGAGAGGGAGGGAAGAAAGCTTCCTCTCCTGCTCCCATTCTTTCTGCCACCCCATAGGGCACCCACTGGCTTCCCAGGGCCCTCCCCCACAGCTTCCTGTGGTTCCTGCTATTCTGCTGCTTGCCCCCAGCCCTGCATGCCTGGCCACTATAGACCATTTTCTTTCAAACCACCCCAGTAAGCAAATATCATTTCACTTGAACTCATTAAATCGGAAAGCAATGTGTGCAAAGGGTGTAGGACATGTAGTAGTATCCCTGAGAAAGAAACAAGAGCTTTACATCTCTTAACATATTCAAATTCCTATTACTGACCAGGTGAGATGGCTTATGCGTGTAGTCTCTGCTGCTTGGTAGGTTGAGAAATGTGTAAGCCCAAGAGCTTCAGGCCACCTGCAAGATACTGAGATTCCCATTTCAAAAAATTAAGTAAATGAAAACAAAGTCTTCTGAGTTCAAGACCAGATAGTCTCCTGAGGTTTCCCTGGCATAATGCCCAAGGACACACACACAAAAGAGAAAGGACATTTCCATTTGCCTCTCTAAGCATCATTTCCTTTCCTTAGGCAGACCTCACTGATCCAAACTGACAGCTGCTTCCCTTAAGACTCGACTCTGACCCCTGGACATTCCAGTGCAGCACCAATCCCACCATTTCGTAAGGATTTGTTTGTAAGTCAGTTTCGATACAAATGCTGGGCATCCATCCTCAAAGAGGAGCTATGTTTCATTCACCTTCATGCTTCTGGTGCCTAGGACACCATCTGGCCATACTGGAGGAAATGTGAAGGAAGGAGAAGGGCACGCTGAGCATTTTTCTTCACAATTCACAAGCACCTTTCCACCAGTTTTGCTAGATTTCCTCTCCTAGAGCTGGGGAGATGGTTACAGCGCTTCTCACACATGTGTGAAGACCTGAATTAAGATCCCAGAACCCATGTAAAGTCAAACGTGATAGTGTTTGCCTGGTATCCAATGTTGCTATGGAAAGATGGGCGAAAGAAACAGAAGAATGCCCAGGAGCTCATGACCAACTAGCCTAGTGTGTGCAACTCTTGTCTCAAACAAGATGGAAGGTGATGGCCCAGAATGAGTTTTTTTTTTTTGACCGTCACATGTGCACCAAAATATGTACACATCTGAACTCACATGTGCACAGACACACATATCACAGACACACACACGTGTGCGCAAACACACACACAGACACACACAGAGACACGCACACACACAGAGACATGCACACACACACACACACAGAGAGAGAGAGAGAGAGAGGGAGAGAGAGAGAGAGAGAGAGAGAGAGAGAGAGAGAGAGAGAGAGAGAGATCCTGCCATTGAATTCAGGGGAGAATCCCTTTGGCTGATAAATCAGGAATTTTTATTCTTCCTGGACATGTGGCACAAAGAGAGATGTATGCATGGAACTTGGAATCATGGAACCCCCATGCTATGATCCTGGCCAATGGGGTACTCATGTAAGTTGCTGTTTGAGTCTTCTGAGAAAGTCTTTTACACAGGGACACATGTAACTGACTAATATCTTCATTTTCTGCCTAACTTTCCAAGGACATGGATACAATTTCTGGAGCTACAACAGCAGTGGAAGGAAAAGCCTGAAGGACTAAGCCCCTGTGTGATCTATGTCAATAGCTGAAGACAATTCTGAACTGTTAATACAGTCCTTTCTCCCTTCTTTCTTTTTAGACGTGCCAAGGCTAATTCATTCCTGAGACAATTATGATTTCTCTTTCCTCTGCCTTGAAATGCTTTTTGCTCAGATTATCACAAGATTGGTTCCTTCCAAAAGTCAGATAGCAAGGCGGAATAATATCACATCGGAAGGGTCTCTTTTACCATACTGCCTGGAAGTAGCTCAGTGCCCTTCATCTGTAAATCTTTAATGTTGCGATCTTGTTTGGATTTTGACACTGCATTTATCACAATTTGAAATGTTCTTTCTAATTTGCATTTCTTGGTCACCCTTGCCACACAGTGTGACTGCTAGGTCCTTATCTGTTGGTTTGTCATAGTGACTGGAAGAATGTGTGACTTCTGGGGGTGCTGACTTCTGCGCTGGATAGGAATGATTTCCCATAGACAATATTACCATACCCATCGTATCAAAATTTAGGGAATTTAACTCTACAATGTTGTTTACTGCACTTTAATTTCGATGCCCTTTAATGAACTCATTATATCTTGACCTTAGTTCACCTGGTTCCTTGTGTCATGAGGGTCCTGCCACCTTTCGTTCATGAGAGTTCACCGTAGTTTAACTGTTGAGTAAATCTCCATTTACTCTAGGCGATTTAAAATACTTTTGCTTGTTTGCTTTTGTTTCTGAGGCCCCCTTAACGTCAGGTAAAGTTTTAAGAACTAACTTCTCGAGCGCCAATCTTGATTTTCCTTCCCAGCCTTATCTCATTTCACATTCTGTCTTGTGAAAATTATCCTCAGGACATTTCAAAGGCACTTGGCCTAACTCTTGCCCTCCAAAGTGTTTTCTGAACTTCATGTCTTTTATGTTACTAAAAGGCAGAAAAATATTCTTAATTTTTGGGGGAGGAGTTGAGGGGAGCCTCATCCTTCTGTTTTGGTTTTCAATGTAAGTAGTCTGACAGGCCAAAGTGAGACTAGAATTGCAGTCAATATTCAGAAATACTTTCCCTTTTGGCTGACTATGTCTCTTCATACAGCGAGCGTGTGTGGGGAGTAACAGGATATGGTTCTCCTGCTGTATGAACTTAAAGAATAAAAAGTGTTTAGAAGTAGTAGAAGACTAGGCTAAGAAATAAGGTATGTATGTTCTAAACATTATTAGTTAATTTCAAAGCTCCATCTGTCCATTTTCCTAGTAATAATATTTTTATTTAATAAAAAATAATAAGAAAAGAATACATTGTCTAGTTAGAGAATGTGCAGGGGCTATGTGACCATTAGATGTAGTTCCAGACAGATCACTGGTTGGAACTCCTCAAAGACCCTGACCTTCTTCTTTTCTTCCTGGGGTCAGGACTGGAACTCCTGTCACAGTCTTGAATCATAAAATAAAGTTGCAGACAAATGCCATGAACTAGAAATAAAGTAGAATCATGGTTTCATCCTCTCTACCTGACTCTGAATTGCCTATTCGAAGGTTTTCCTGTGAGGGGATGAGCCTCTGGTGTCTTTGAAGTTTTTTTTAATTTTTTCTCTTTTAATGTAGGCAAACAAAATCCCATCTGATGTTCTTGTAGGAAGATTAAAAAAAAAAAATAAAACTCCAGTGCCTCGGCTGCATTCCAGGCCTACAAAACCAGAAATCTAGGCTTGAAAGCCAGGGGCTACAAATGTTTGGAACTGCATCTGTGATTCCCATGGGTGGCTTAGGCTGAGAACCACTGCGTTAGGCCAGCAGGTCTCTGTGTAGTATGTTCCAGAGTCTCGGGGGAATGTGGTGATACCTGTTAACCGTCTGGACTTTCGGGCCTCATGCCCAGAATTTTAGATTTTCAGACCTGAAGGCAGGTGATTTCCGTGCTGATGGTCCAGGGATCACATCACAGAAATACTGCTTTAGGCAACAGGGAATCTCTGGAAGTCTTAAAGCACAGAGGCAGCAAGATCAGAAGAACATTTAAGGAGGATTAGTCTGGAGCCAGGGACTAAACTGAAGACAAGAGGTGAGGGACTGAAGGCAGGCAGCCCAGCTGGGAGGCAGAAAGAAGGAGATGTCCTGCGTAGATTCATCTCTGAGCTCAGGATGGTTACAGATTTGTTGAAAACAGGAAGCTCAACACACACTGAAAACAATAAAATACTATGGGAGGTTGTCGGTGAGGGTAACATCAAGGTAGCCATAATGATTGAAGAACTTACTAGGTTGCAGCTCCTTCTAATCTGTGATTTTAGTGTTCATTCGTAGCTTAATATGTGTCTGTGGCTGAGAACGTGGGCTTTTGGTTGATCTGATTGTATCTATGGTCTTCCATTCATTGTTTAGAACCATTTGTTTGTAAAACAATTTAAAGGCTTGGGTGCTTTATCCAACAAGATCTGATCTCATAAATAAGTTTGTTCTGTATGTGTTTAAATCTGTAGATAACTGTATATAAACAACTACATTTTCATGACGTTTAGTATGTATGTATTGTGAAGGTTGGGGAGCTGAATAAGTCAGTAAAAATGAGGAACCAAGTTCAAACCCCAGAACTCATAATAAAGAGCTGTGCAGAGTGGTACAACATTATAATCACAATGCTGGGGAAGTATTTGCTAGGGTGGGGATACTGGGGCTTGCTGGCCAGGCAGTCCTGCCAAATCAGCCAGCTACAAGCTTAGTGAGAAACTTTGACTTTCTAAAAGTAAGGTGGAGAGTAATTGAGCCAGACATCCGATGTCAACCTCTCATCTTGACATATGTGCACATACACACTCTTATCTTCCAAAATAGAGAAACAAATAAATAACCAGGCAATCGAGTTGCCACTACGGCCATGCCGTGTCCTGGCATCTCCCTAGCCTGCAGCACAGCCACACTTTCAGGGAGTAAAGGTTTAGAGCACAATTCTAAAAAGGCAGCTCAGTGACTACTGATTATTCACTACCCAAGATAAAGCCACAAGCCAAGTTTTGTGCAATGACCTAAATTAAATGGTACCTTAACCATAACTCTAAAATACACATTGACCACTGACTTGCTGTAATAAGGAAGGAGTAAGCCCCAGGAAAGATTCCTTGTCATGTTCCTCAAATCAGTATATTAGTTAAAAAATTATGACACAGAAAAAAACAGTAAGTCAACTCTGGCCAAAGTGGTGCACAATGATTAATCTCTCCACACTTACTAAAGTCAAGATAAGAATTCAAGAATCAATTTTAAAATATCTGTAAACTTAATGAAACTATAAGACAGAGCACCACTGAACTTGTCACTCAGGATACAGACATGAAAGAAGCGTGACCTTGTTCTCCAGTACTTCATTATTTAAATAATGAAGTGATGGCAGAACTTCTGAAGTTCATTTTCGATGCAATTTTCTCTCTAATGGGAGCATTTATTAAGAAAACCCTAAGAAGGTGAAAGCCATTTGATCTGTTAAAAAAAGTAAAAAGGGGAAACTTCACAGACAATAGGAGATCACTTTTTGGGAGTCCATATCACATTGGGTTTAGTTGCTAATAATGGTCTCTTATAAGCAGGACGTGGTGGTGCAGGACTGTAATTCTGGAACTTGGGAGGCTGAGGCAGGAAGATAGAAAGTTTAAAGGCAGCCTGAGACTTGTAGAGCAGCTATATTAACAAACAAACCAATTAACCAGTACTTTTTTCACACTGCTGTGTGTCAGTACCTTGTCACTTGCTGGGGGTGATGTTTATGGCTCTTAACTAGCAATATTAGCACCATTAAGGGACCACTGCTTGCTCATCCTCCCATGCAAACCAGGAAGGGAGAGGAGTGATGCCTCACGTACCATTGGGTCGTCTCTTTTCTACTCTCTTGTATTTGGTTTCTTGGTTTACCTTCGTGTACCAACAATTAAATTGAGTAAAACAAGGTGCTAGCCATACTGGGGACTTAGAACATATTCATTTCATTCTGTTGTCCCAAATTCCACCCCTAAGAGAAACTACAATTGTGCAAATATAAAACATTTGGTCTTGGGCTGTTGTTTTGTGAAAGTGGAGGGCATGTAGAAAGTTCTGGACAAAATTCTGCCTTCACTGTCCTCCACCCATGTAGATAAAGCAGGGTCAAGAATGTTTGTGGTGTGTTGAATTATGTCATCTCCAACTTTACACATTGAATTCATACCCCTGAGTGCTTCAGAATGTGACCTGTCTGCAGAAATCATGTCCTGCAGGTATGAGTTAAACTAGAGTAAGATTACACTGGACTCCTAATTAGGGTGGACTCCTAATAAATAAGTTGGGTATCCTTGCAAAATGGAGATGTTTAGATACAGACATATTCACAGGGAAATGTCAAGTGAAGGTGAAGGCAGAGATGCTTCAACATGCCAAAGAGCATCAAAGACTGCTAGCAAACCCTTAGAAGCCAAGAGGGAGGTGGGGGAGAGTTCCTCATAGTCAACTTTGCTCAGCTGTTCGACTTGGCCTTCTCAGCTTCATAGATCTGAGTCAACATGTTTCTGCTGTTTGAGCCACCTAGCCTATGACATTTTTAGATTAAGACTCTTGGCGTTAGATTCAGAATTGTGATTCCATCATCATCTTACTGAGTAACTTGTCTTTCACTCTTAGGCCAGTGAGAGTGAAGTTCTTTTTAAGGAAAACACTCATATATAGGAAGGTAAGATGAAGGTGGGACTGGATGTCCCAGCATGCCTGCCAACCACAGGTCTTTTTGCTAATAGTTGAGGCTGCCACTGCCCAGCCAGTACATCCTCCATCATGAGACTCAAAGAAAGCTGTGGGAACTGCATCCATGGTCACCTAGCTCCTCATCAATCTTCCACCCCACATAACTGCTGCTGTCTCAGCCAGAGTGTCCAAAGGGACACTATGAATTAGCCACTGTTCTCATCCTTCTCCCTTACACACCTCAACTTCTGAACACACAGAACAAAGGAATGGAACAAAATCAGCTAGAGGTGGGATCGGGAAATATAGAATTAAAAAAAAAACCAGAATAGAAAACAAACAAAACTGAAACACACTGAGGGGGAGGGGAAAGAAAAACATTGGCCTAGCTAGTTGGGAAAATATTGCTGGAGGAAAACCCCCCAGACCCTGCAGTTTTGGCTCCCTATGATATTCAGCACATTGCAGCAGAAGGCCATTAGAGAATTGGGATGATTTTGTGACTGGAGTTATGTTCAGATTCCCCAACATTATTTTTAGGTTTTCATCACTGAACCCTCTGTGTGGTGCTTATGATGTTCATAGTTCAGTTCCACAAACAAACACCCTTGTGATTCTACACTAACTAATACAGAATGCTGAAATAATGAAGGCAGGGGGTTGAGAAGTCAGTCAATCCAACCCTGTCATTTAGGTGTACAGCGATTTCAGCAGAAATGTTCAATGTCACGTAGACCATAAAGAACCAGGTTAAAGATTCTGTAAGCGTTCCATGACTTGTGAATGATCTAGGCTGACTTACATAAAGAAAATAATTCTGACTTTCAACCCTTCACATCTCCATATCATTTGCAAAGTATTCAAGAATAGGACATTAGGTGGCTCTCTAAGGGCATTTTCAATATAGAAAATACCTCAGAAGATAATGTAAGAAGGAAAGGCAAACAAAATTTATTCCAGCTAAAGCATTTATTTGAAAAGTATTTGATGGATTAATATAAAAATTTAAGTGAGTCTTTCTTGGCAATCTGACTTCTCAGTGTTTTCATAGTTATAAAAATGAGGACACTAAGAGAGACTTACATAGATCTAATCTACATGGGAAGTAGAAAAAGACAAGATCTCCTGAGTAAATTGGGGGCATGGGAATGTTGGGGGAGGGTTGAAAGGGGAGAGGAGAGGCAGGGAGGGGAGCAGAGAAAACTGTAGAGCTCAATTAAAATCAATAAAAAAAAAAGAAAAAAAATACTGACCTGAATGTAATGACAGCCCTCACTATATGACAGCCGATTTCTTCACAATGCCATGAGATTTGGTCCTATTACATATTGGCTTTATTTGTCTTAAGAACCTGAGGCAGAGGGTGACAGTCCTTCTGCCCAAGGTCATACTACTTGTGAATAGCAGTGCTGACAGTCTGGCCACACTGTGAAGCAGTCTGCTCATTGACCTCACGTGTGTCTTTAGTAAGCCGTGGAGGAAGGCAGGACTTCAGCCAGGTCTAATTTACTTTAGAGTCAGCGCTCTTTCTAATCTTGCCTCTCACAATATCCGCTTTACACCTGTTTATAGGATTTGTCCTGCTCCTGTCTTCAGTTTCACCCTCCAAGAGCCGTTAAGATAAGGTATGGGTGTGAGGATGTCTCAGTCCAACAGAGACACGCTAGAAGCAGTGCTGGGGACATGGTCCCCACCATAAGTGCTCTAGTCACAGAACAGCCCTGTAGCTTTCTGGAGGATGTTGGCTCCTTGGGTACCTCCTTTTTGTCTTTCCAAGAAAGGAGTGTTGTTTCAGCACTAGAACAGAAGAAAGATACTGGGTTTTAGTCCCAGAGTAGCCTCTGATGGGGACATGCTACCATACAGGCTGGACACATGATTCTTTCTCTGTCTACTGAGTCCACACACTCCTCTCAACTGCCTGGGGTCAAGCATGAAAACAAACTGTTAGATAAAGAACTGGGTGAGGTTCAGAGCGTGAAATCCACAAAAGTCTTAGAAGATATTATATAATCTGTCCCACTCCCAAATCTCCATATGCACTGTGTTAAGTTGCATCCACTGTCCCTTTACTCTACCTAACCTCAGAATCCTAAATATAAACTGCCAAAGAGTACCAAGAGTTCTTTCAAGGTGTCTCCGAAGTCAGTTTGGAAAGGAATCCCAGTGAGACAGAGTCTAGATTGTTGCCTTTTACACCAAACAGGGCATAGCAATGCTATTTTGACCTGCCTAATAGATCAGTTTTCTATCTTTTGTGTTTAAAGACGCTTGTGAACTATTTTTAATATTGATCTTTAAGCATTCCACCCCCACCATCCCAGGTGTACCATCTGGAGAAGGATCTGGGTTGTAAAGACATAGTAGTTTGTCAGAGAAGACTTTGCAGTCACCTATCTAAGGTCAATTCTGAAGAACCTTGTACTTTGAAAGCAAAGGACTTGCTGGACCAGCCGCTGACCCAAACACAGTATGAGATAATGTGGATCCTGTTGGTAGATGACTTTGCTACCCAGAGCTAGTCAGCGAGAACACTGTCATCCTCAGAGGGCTTCAGTTAGTCAGAGATGAGAGTCATAACGTGATTGTGGCGTCATTTGCAATTACTTTTGTCTTTTTGCCTTCTAATCTTGCTTCACTTTAATTTTCCCTGTCTCCTTTTAATTGTGCCTCCTTCCTCCCTCCTCCCAAATTGGGCTCATGGACTAGAAAGAGGTAGTCTGTGCTGTAAAAGTTCAGCTATTTTCCAAAGTCCTGCCTTAACTGTCTCTGTATTCCTACCAATAACAACACATTAGTGTTGTGATGACAGTTATTGTACAGGCATTTTGACAAATGCAAAGAGCAAGTTTTGTTTTTCTTTGTTTCCTACAATGCAGACTGCTTTATCATAAGCTATATGAGTAGAAAAGAATGATATCAACAAATAAATCCAGTGTTAATCATGTAGATGGTGGCAGCATCTTTAAAGAAAACTTATTGAGGTACCCTTTATATACCTCAAATTAACTTATTTTTAGTGGGAAGTTCAATGAGCTTTAGTAAAGACACAAAGTTCTACAAGTGCCCAATCCTAAAACATTTCTATTATCCTCAAAAGAGGCACTCTCTATTCTCACCAGTCTCAGGTAACCACTAATTTACTTTCTGTCTTTATAGATTTGGGTTTTTTCCCCCTCTGAGGAAAAGACACCTAATATGAATAAAATCATGCAATGTGTAATATTTTATGACTTCTTTTAGATAGCTTATCCTTTTTAAAATTCACCCATATTTTAGTAATAATAAAAAAAACCTTTTATATAACACTTTGCTTAGAGAAAAGAGTAGGGCTTCAGAGGAAAGGAAATGTGGAGTTCAATCAACTCTGTGGCAAATTTTAGCTGAGTCTTTGAAGAACTACCCAATATCTCTGAGATATAGTTACAGACCAGGAATAACAATCCTCCTCTCAGACGACAGGTACTAGACACTCAATAAACTCAGTCTTTCTACTTTGCAAAGCAATCTGTGTACTTCTTACCCCCCTGCTTCAAACTGTGCAGTGAATCTTACAGCCTTCCTGCCAGCTTTCACATCAAGCTTGGAATAAGAGCCACATAAAAAAGCAGTCTCAGAAACAGAATTCCACCAAAGGGAATCACATCCTTCATTAGTAGAGCGCAGATGGTAAGTAACTAAAGGGGTTTCTTCCAATTATATCGATGTCACTTCTTATAAAGAATGTTAAATTGCATTTAATTATTTTTTAAAAGGGGAATGTGTCAAATTCTATGATAGACTATGGTGGAATTTCATGTTTATAGAGATCTAAGAACACGCTTGTTCCTCACCAATTCTTATAAAACTGCCTCCATTAGCATCATCTCCAGATTAACAGATAAGCAAACAGCAAAGGGTTGCCAGGCTCAGAGTAAATCCAAGACACTTTGCATCCTCAATTCTCGACATTTACTCAGTGTATTCAGACTCTTACCTAAGTAATTCGGAGAACAAACTCAGTTCACAAGCACAGCAGACTCAGCTGACTTGAGCTCCTGCCCATTCCTCCAGCCACCCTTTCTGATTGGAATATGTTTTCATTTTGAGCTTCGACTAGAAGGGGCTCTGGATATGACCTTATCTTGAATTTATCTCCATAAATGCGCACTTTCAGCTGTGAGCATCAAGCTCCTGTTCAAACCTGCTCTCCTTCCCTGTCAGTGTTTTCTACTTTTCAATTGATCATCACTCTACTTTGCTCTCCCCATGCTGCTGTTTCTTAGTGTTTGTTATAGCGATATCCTGAAATACCTACTTCCCCATTACTTCCCAGGTTTACTGTCTGTTAAATACAGTCCAATAGAAAAGGATAAAGTTTCTCCACATTACTCCTAAATAAAATAGGTTTGCATGGCATTTTGTGTATCCCTCTCTTCATGAAAATGAGGAAACGTATCTTTTCTATGAAATAAAATTCCTATTGTCAAACATAAATGAGTTGTTTTAAAATGTAACATGATTTTCTCAACTTGATATGCCAGTAATGTTACTGTATATTATTGGCACTGAAGATGGAAAGAAGGACATTAATTCTGTTTCCTAAGTGATCGGTCTGCAGCATCATCAGGTGAGCAGACACATCTACACTTGTATTATGATAAAGCCACGCTCACAAAATAAAAACTGCATGAAGACTAGATTAGGACAAAATCAAGCACTTACAGTGTCTCTGCAAGAATTCCCACAATGCCTCTGGGTGTACCTAATTGACAACAACTGTTGAAAATCGTTGGCTCTTTCCCTGAAACTGAGGTCCAGATGGAGTAGATGGGATCCCAGAAAAGGAGTTTTTATTTACTTTATTAGCATCTCCCATGGATTTGAGAATTCATAAATACAATAAAAACAAATAAAATCGGGGTGGGGGATAAATTTAGCTAATGTTAGCTCAGATTTGTCAATATCCCCAATGTGCAGAAACAAAACAAAGCGAAACAGCAAACAACAAAACAACCTTCACTTGGGTCAAAACTTCCTTTCACATCTAGTTAAAGAATGTAATCTTTACCCAAGATTATATTTTACCCACTTGAAGCAGCACCATAGGAATGTATCACCTGACATCTAAGATTTAGCAAAGATTTTTCTCTCTCCAGCATAGGCCTTTTGTCCAGCAGAAGATTGCAAAATCATCTTCAAACAGAATAATGTAACTTTAACACGCACTCATTCCCCTCACCAACTCTAAGCTCCCAATTCCAGTTAATTAACTGAAACTTAACTTTTTAAAAGTCAGTTCATGACCAAATCTCACATGTGCATGCACTTGTGTTTGTCTGTCTGTCTTTTTGTCTATCATCCCAATAACACAGCTTTCTTATTAAGAACTCGCTCATCCCGGGATGATTGGTTAAAATCAGATTTGCTTTGTAGAGATCATTCTGAGGTTCCAGTCACCACAGAATCCTGCCAGTGTCCATGCATCATGTACACGAATTATCAGATAAAGTCAAGAGTCTCCTACCCTGAGATGGCAGCCAACTTTTGGTGTGCCTGACGGGCCATTTCACAGCCTTTGGTTCTTGTCTTGTGCATTTCCGCCCGTAGTGAGGGACAACTGACTGAGACGTCCCCAATAGAAATGACCAACTCTCGGTACAGGGCCACTTGTGTGTTGAACTCTTGGACAAGCTGGAAAACAAGCCAATTTCTTTCACTAAACATTCACTTATCATCAGACCTTAACCTGTACATAAACGGAGATTTCACTGACCTCTGTCTGGGCTGGCACCCCAAATCTGTAACTAAGGGACCTGTTTAAAGCTTAAGGCACAAGAGTGGCAAGTCTCTTTATCCAAAACCAATGTTTGTTTTCCCTCAGTAAGCTAGCCATCGAAGCTCCATTTGCGGTCCCAATTACCCCCCACTTTTAGACTCGGTTTCTGAAGAGCAAGAACATCTTTGGAAGCTAACAAGCCACTCCCAGGCCACTGGAGAATGATGCTAGGGGCTCTGAAATAGATACTCTCTCCGCTACTGCTAGGACATGGATTTGAAGTGGCACAGGGGAAAATAAAAATAGAACACAACAGGCAAACCTTCCACCTCCAGCCGGGCCATTGAAGCTCCTGGTTTGGACCCTGACAGAAACACTGGCCATGTCCTGTCCTCTGCGCTGGGACCTTTCATCGCCTCTGCAGCGCTCCTGCGCTCTGTTTGGGTTTGTTTTGTTACTGTGTCAGCACACAGCCGCACCCCCACCCTCTTTCTCTGGCGAGCCAACCTTTTCACCCCCTTTCGCGTCTACCATTCTTCCAAGGGTAGAGGCATCACCTTTAGCCTCTGACTCCCAGGATCCAGACCCATGACTCTTGTCTTGGCAGGGCCATTTCGACCTGGGTGTCACCCCGCATCTGGGGGAGTGCAGATTTAAAAATAGTACATCATGCACGTGATCGGCATGGAGAGGCTGAGGGTGGGGAGTGGCTGGCACTCAAGCAAACGATTAAGATACACGACTCCCACAACCCCCCTTTAAAAAAAAAAGAAAAAAAAAAGAGAAAAGGCGCAGTTTTCACCCACCATCTTGCAGTCGTCCAGGGCTCGTTGGGTTTTTTGGGCGCTTTCGGAGCCGCTGCCCCTGCGCTCCCAATCCCCGCTCTGCAGCGGAGGCTTGCTGATCTGGAAGATCGAGGAGCGGGTGGACCGACTGGGGCGCTTTTTGCGCCCATTCGGTGCAGAACTCATGCATACACATCCACCAAGCCGAAGCCGCTGGTGCAGTGCGCCCCGGCGCGGGCGGCCCGGTGGTTGCCCCCTGCACGGCGCCGCGGAGCAGCCGGAGCCCGGACCTGAGGCGCGCGCAGCTCACAAGGTTGCGGCTGGCTGCGCGGGTGGGTAACCTTCAGCCTGAAGGAGAGCCGGGGAAACGCTGCCTGTGCGGTGCAGCATCGCTTCCACTAGCAGCGACGAAGAGGCGCGATCAAGTTCTGCTCAGCAGCTTTGCCGGCCCTGTCCCGGGAGCTGGACGCTGCTGGCGCGGACTTGCACCGCCTTCCTCTCGGCATGGATTGACAGACTGAGCGAGGAGGAACGCGCCGCCGGGCGGTTCCGAGTTTCCATTCAGATGGGGGAAGCGGCGTTCAAAAGCCTGCGCTGCAAGGTGGGGGGCGGGAGGGGGTGTCGCTCTTGCTTCGGTGTCTTCCCGCAGCGGTGCGCTGCTCGCCTCTCCCCTCCCTCCACAGTCGCCAGGCCTGGAAGGGGCGAACTGATCCGCAGCAGTCAACTGGCGCTAATCGGTCGCCTTGATCCCTTGTCTCTGCTGGCTGGTCTGTGTGAGGATCCCAGATGAATCCGTGGCGGGACTGGCAGACGCACCGAGTCTGTCCGGCTGACGTTGGTCGTGGCCCCGCACATTGATAGGACAGGAATACTAATGTGATCCGTCCATACAATCTCCTTCCCTTCCACAGTTTATGCACTTATCCAATCAAATTCCCGGGAACATCAATTGCAATATTACTTCATCTGCTCTATTATTAGAAAAGAAAAGTGTCATCAGAGTAGAGAACATTGCCACATGCTGGGACCTAAACATGGATTTCAAATAAACCGATTGGGGCTTAAGGCCGTAGTCATCTGAGAGGAGACTTTTTAGGGGCCATAGGAGGGAGCGAGGTATTTTGTTTCGAAAGGAAGCTCTCTTGCTAGGGTCCAAGGACAGCCTTATTTCCCTGGGTTGCGTCTGTTTGGTCTTTGTTCCCGGGAGGGGCAATGAAGTGAAGGCACAGCGGCATTTACTCAAGTTGGTGATCATCCTCATCCCACTTCAAGTGGTGGTGTTGCAAACGCAAACCTGCAAGAGTTCGCCAGCAGAGATTTGAAGTAAGAGCTCCCCCCCCACTCCAATCTCCTAAGCGCACAAATGACCCTTTCTCCTTAGGGGAGGGCAGCGTCAAAACCAATGGAAAGAAAAGATTATTTCCAGAAAGAGGTGGGGTTAGGTTCTCAGCCAATCAGTTTTCTCTTGACTATTTATTGACTTTGTAAAATTCTCCTGGAAGGAAGAGGGAGTGGCCAGGCCCTTCAATTCTGAGGCACTGAACTATTGCTCCCAGGAGAGGAGGGCTAAGTAAACTTGGTTCCCAGAGGAAGTAGTTATGTGTTGAACAACCCTTTAAGAACAAACCCGAGGTTCCTGGTGACTATCTTAGGTGAATGAGACGAATATACAGGAAGGGGAACTGGAAATGGCCAGGGAGACAGCAACGGAAGTGGGTCTTTGAAGTACCTCTAGACCTTTTCCTTTCATTTTTTTTGAAATTAAAATATAATAACATCATTTCACCCTTCTCTTTACTCTCTCCAGCTCTTCCTTTATACACCCCCATTGCCCTTAAATTCATGGCCTCTGTATGTTTTTCTTTCAATGGTCAGATAAGCACACTGAGGTGCTTATATAATGTAAAGAAGCAGGTTTGGCTGTTGTCTTTGGTCCTGACACAGCATTCCCAATACCTTTGTACTGTCTGAGTGCAAGAGGTGGTGGGAATGCCTTGGTGCAAGCAAGACCAATCCTTAGGTAGCTCAGGACTTTCAACCCTACTCCCAGGTTCCAGACAAGGGAGAGGGGTGAAGGGAGTTCACCATCAATGACCATTTCTTTAGATAGTCATGTTAAGAAACCTGTGAGGAACCCCTCACCCAGTTGGCACCAGGAACTTCCATGTTGGGAACGTCATCTAGGTGCTAGGAGGATGGCATGCCCAGCACAGACATAAAACCAGCATCCTCTACCCAATACCTGTCCTTCTAAAAATTATATATATATATATATATATATATATATATATATATATATATATATATATATATACAGAATTTCATATATGCATAAGGGTATAGGGCCATCTTCCGGATCATGGGTAGCCTCCTGGGGACTACATCCATGAAGAAACTTACTCTCCCTTTCCCAGAAGCCATCAAGTGTCAATATCTCTTGAGCTGGGGTAATAGGGCTTCAAGACTCCCTTCCTTGTCCACAAAGAGGTGTTTTTTTGTTTTTTGTTTTCTTTTTTTGTCTAGGTTAACTTTGCTCAGGTCTTGTTCACACTACTGTAACTGCTTTAAGTTCATATGTGGAACTGCCATGTTGTTTCTGGAGAATACTGTTTCTCTGAAATCATCTACCCCCTCTGGCTCTTACAGTGTTTCCATCTCCTCTTCCATGATGATCCCTTAGCCTTGGAGAAGAGGATATGTAATCAAATGTCCCATTTAGAATTAAAATCTCTGTAGTCTCTTATTCTTTGTTTAGTGACTAATGGTAGGTCTCTGAGTTAACTGATATCTACTGCAAAAGGAGTGATGAACCAGCCCGTCTCCATCTTAGGCTTGAAAGCCATGTTATAATAAAGATAAACTAGGTTCATTCCTGATTGTGATTGAATAAGTTTCCCATGGATTGGGCTATGTGCCTGTAACCTTCACTACAAATAGTTCTCTACTGCCTGTTCCTGGAAACGGCAGCCATGGCTGGGTTTCAAAAGGTTATTTTGACTACCTGTTGTTATGACCACCTTGCTATGACTACCATGTTATGACCATCCTGTTTTGATCATCTTGCAACAATGTCTTTGTTTTAGGAGGGTGTTATGATCAATTTGTTACGCTTATGTTCTGCTTCTGTAACTCCACCCATTTGCCTGTTCTGCTTCTGTAACTCCACCCATTTGCCTGTTCTGCTTCTGTAACTCCACCCATTTGCCTGTTCTGCTTCTGTAACTCCACCCATTTGCCTGCCAAATCCCCCGTTTGGAAACCCCTTCCCCCTGTCCTATAAGAACCCTTATCTTACCCATGCCCAACGCTGATCTATTGAGCCTCACTTTTAGGGAAAGACAGCCCACATATATGAATTTAAAAAAAGCATGCTTTAACTAATTTGTTGCTTTAATGAATTTGGCTGCAATGTGGGTTGGTGGTCTTTGTCCTCAAATCTGTGGAGTTAACAGAAGTTTCTCTAATGAGGGTTGTAAGTGCTCTTGTCTATGGCTATAATGATAAGTCATAAGAAGCTTGTTTAATACTAAGTCCATTTAGTAAAAATAATTATAGTAGGTCCTTCCCTATGGCCTATGATCCACTTAGCCATGGGGTCTTGGCCTTTTTATTATCAGAAATGAGCTCCATCTTATGAAGCTGGTGTTAAGGTCAGTCAGAAAAGGCTTTGATTATTCCCATTACATTCATGCCACTGTTACATGTCCTACCAGGTTAGTCTTTATTATAACCCACAGGGTTCACAGATGGGTAAGAATAATGATGTGTTTCTCCCTTTGTACTTTGGATAGACTCTTCTATTACTATTAAGCTAGCCATGTAAGGCACCAGTTTGATTTCACCATGTCTTGTGGCTCAAGAAGGGGTGTTGTCTGCAATACGCCCTTCTCATCAAGTTTTTTTGGGGGGTAACCAAAACCAGTGACAATAGCTGGCATTGTTTGTGAGTCTATGGGACCCCAATGAGTAACAATTGTAAAGGAAGTAGCTTGTTGCAGACACTAAGCATTTTAATTGATATTCTATACTGTCACATTCCCCCATTTTAGGGTAACTCCATTTAAACTCTTAAAAAGTTACTTTAGGAAACGTATACATCAGTAACTTTCCACATGGAGCTTTCTAAGTAATGTTTTAAGTTACCTTGAATAATAGTAAAGATTGTTGAAATTTTAAAATTTATTTTATTTATTTATGAGGGGAATGGGGTGCATGATGCATGTGGAGGTCACGTTTTCTTCTCTTCTACCACCACGTGGGTCCCAAGGATGGAACTCAGGTACTCAGGCATGGTGACAGGTAGCTATACTATACTTGCCGAGCCATCTTGAATCCAGATGTGTCCCTCTTCTATTTGGTGTTCCAGGATGACATCTGCTTTAATAAACTGGTAATAACTGGGAAGTATTACTGAGTTCTGTGAGTTCTTGTCATAAAATTTCAAACCTGAGAGGGAGGCTTGTGTGGACTTCTATTCGAATCCCACTTGGACAGAAGAATGGGTAACCCACAGATCCAACACTTTCTATTGATAGTGGGGAGGACAGTCCTGAGGGGTGAAGCACTCACACCTGTTGAATCTAGGGTCAACTGTAGGTATTTGGTATCATAATGATTTGAAGGGTAGAGTACCTCATTGTTTTCAGTGAGGCAGAATGGTATTGGAAAAGACGTCACTTATTTGGATATTGGAATGACTATCAAGGTTCATTTTCATATTATTCTGAAGAAGACAATCAGACACTAGAGAGAGGAGGTTTCAGTGCTTCTTCCCCTTCTCTGTGTACAGCTACCTCTAGGCACATCAGTGTGAAAGGACCCACTTGTTGCCCCCATACAAGAAGATACAAGGTTAACCTCCAGCTACCCTCTGAACTTTCTCTCCATCTGAAGTTTCAGTGTGATTTCTGCTTAATGTGTATGAGGAGGAAGGACTGAAGGATCGAGAAATCACATAATTGGGATTTGGTGGGTGGTAAGGCTGTAGTGGCAAGGAACAAGGCAACAGAAGGGCTAAGGAATTCTAAAAAGGCTTGGGCAATGTCCATTTATAAGGAAACCACACTCGTTACCATGAACACCATCATACAATCCTTCCACACACCGAAGAGACCCTGCTGTAGCCCATGGTGGGTAGGGTTGAGGAGAACCAAAGGAATAGGGACTGCCTCTTCTGGCACGTGGACAGAGGATGGAGAGCAGGCACTGGACTCAGTGTGTTGGTAATCTTTTGCCACTCTTCTGGAATTTCACCACCTTTCTTCGCAAGAAAACAGTGGCTTCCACCAGCTTTGAGTACTTAAAGCTCCCCAGTAGTGTCTTTCTACTCCAGCTACGGCCATCTGGTTTCTACCCTCCCCATTCTGCCTAGAGATAATTTCAGCAGATTAAAAGAGAAAAATAGGCAACATAATTGCATTACCCTGTTTCCATGCAGGAGGTGGGAAAAGGGGGAAAACGAGGCATTAAGGAGTCAAATCCAATGCCATCTCTTAGGACTACAGGCTTGCACACCTGCTGAGGATTAAGCAGAAATTGTCACTTGCATGTGCCCTTTGCCTTTCCCTGATACAAGCCATTTTCCTGAAAGGGGGAAAAATAGCATCAATTCCAGAGCTGTCTCTCCCAGCTACAAATGCTGTAATCAGAATAGCAGCAGGCAGGCTTAGTTCCCTCACCTTCCTCCACACTCAAAACAGCATGAATTTACATTCCTGGGGCTGTCTGACTTCCAAGCAGAAGGGTAAAGTACAGTTGAAAAATCTCAATAAGAAGGACACATTTTCTAGCTTCCTAAACCTAAGTTGGAAGCCTCTCTGATGATGAGTTTCCTATAGATCATAAGGCTTTGACAAAGGTCACATGATAGATTCACCCCAAATCTAAGACACGCTTTACATTTCATCTCCTTTCTGTTGGAGTTTAAGAGAATTCATTTTGACTTGGGATCCAGAAAAAAAAGAGTATCAGAGAACATCCACTTAGATGAATACGAATGACTGGTACAGTTCTTCTGATCGGTGCTTTAGGGAAAGGTGGAAGGAACTAGCTATGAGCTGGCCTGGGCTTTCATGGAAGGAGATGCTGAGGGCAGGTTTGACCTGGAAGTCAAAGGAAGTACAGGTCAAAGAGGTGAAGTGGAAAGGCAATTATCTGAGACAGAGACAGAGAAAAAGCACTAAGGTGTGGGTTCTAGAAGCTGGAAAGAAATGTAGGGGATAATCATGTTATTGTTATTATTTTTGATAGTGTTCAATGATCTGATATTATCCTTATGAAAAATTTAATGAATAAGTTACATGATAAATGGTTTATTTCTACTAAAAATAGAATAGAAATGTTGAGACCTTTATCTATTGATTTTATGAAAGTTTTGTTTTTGATAGGGCAGATGCAAATTTTCTTGGTCCAGAAGCTTATAAATTTGGGAGCCCCCACATCCTCCAGTTACTTTTTTAATATTTAAAGAGAAAAAACTCAAAATTTAAATACAAAATCACATGTCTGATCCTACAAGGAACTTTATGGTTAATTCCCATCTTTGAGATATCTCACGGGCATGAAGGACATCCAGTGTTTGGCTCACTGGTACAGTCATTGCTTTCCCTTTTCTGATGGCAAAACCTTAAATTCTCATGTGTAACCTGTCTTCTCTTAATTTTCCCATATGGCTTTGAGTATGGATCCACATTTTCAGCTTGATCAACAAGAGTGCTATACCCTACTGAGCACAATGGTTTAATAATTATAGGAATGAATTTTCAGGCAAACCAAAGAACTTGAGCCTTGAGGTCTATTCTATTAATTTAAAATAGCAAAATATATGAAGTTAATATTTGGAAACTATTTTGGGGACTGGAGGATGACTCAGTGATTAAGAGAGAGGATTACTTTATCAGAGGACCTGAGTTTGGTTGCCAGCACCCACATTGGGAGGCTCACAATTGCCTGAATGTATATTCAGCCCCAAGGGATCTGAAACTCTCTTTGGGATTCCATGGATGTCTGTGCTCATGCGCACTCACCCACAAATAGATATACACATATCTGCATAGTTAAAAGTAAAAATTTGAAGATCACGTTTGGTTTGCATATGTGACAGCTTTATGTTTTAATATCCCATTGGAGTGGTAGACTGCTAAGATGAAAGCGCACAACTGCTGGTGGCTGCTTTTGTCTTTCATGGTCCCATACGGCCTCATATTTAACCTGGGGGGATCAATAGATAAAGACACATTGCTAAAATATAATCTAAGCATGTGGATCTAGCACTATAGAGGTCAAGTTACACTTACAACTTCAGCTAGTTCATCAACCACATTTTAAATGAAGTCAGTTGGGTTTGAGACACTATCATGGACAACCAAAAGAGTCTGGGATAACACAATATTTAAAGAACCATTCATCAAAGACATGGGGTACCTCTGACTAATCCACCATGAAATGCTTTCTGACTGTTTGGTATGAGCAAAGAATGGTAGACATACATAGGAAGGTCAAGTAAGAGTAAGATAGGATTCTTCCTCCCAAGGAACGTATACTTGAAAGAGAAGACAAATATACGAGGCCATCAAGAACAGGAAAATGTATAATAGCATTACTTTCTGTTATGTAAAAATACTATAGGTGTTTAGAGATGAAATAGATCTCTGGATGATGTCATTAGAAAAGGCAACCCAAGACAGTTATCAAAGTATAGGCAGATAAGGGAAGTAGCAGCACTTAGAGGGCACGTCTAATATCAGAGTGGCCTAGAATGAGAAGAACAATCTGAATGGAGATATGGAAGAGAGGCTCATGTGATAGTGAGCCAGGTGCCCCAAGCAGGATAAATGGTCCGGTTCCTTTGATTTGAGCAACAGAGAAACTGTAATGATTTACTTTTGATGACAAAAACACACATGATTTGAGGCCACATTGGGAAATGGATATACCCAAAGGACTAATCTTTCTTCTACAACTGACCTCCCGCACACTGCTGTAGGGGTCTTGATGGCCGAGCAGTCAAGGACAGGACTTATATATAGGTGGAAGCTGACGGCAGCTAAGAGTGGAATAGTTCACAGTAGAACTTTCAGATCAGAACAGTTTGATCCTGACCCCAGGTTGGGAAAGTTCATGCACAAAAAGAGGACTGTTGCCATTTTTCAACTAAGTGAATTAATAAGAGGCCAGTGTTATTTAAAGAAAATTAATTTGGCCCTGAGGGGCATCATACATCAGAAAAAAGAAAAAAAAAGAGCAGTGAAGCCAGTTATTAAGTCATATAATAATCCAAGTGGAGGATACACCCAGCTGTGTTGAATAAGATCCACTAAGAAATTAAGAGTTTTAAGGTCAGAGCATTAGTTTGCAAACATAGAAGAAAATATGAACTATCCAAGGTAACAGGAATTTCATTCTCTCATGGAAACAACAAAAGCCCACTGACAATTCTCCCTGAGATTTGCATCTGGCTCTGATGCTACAGAGGCTTTCCTGTTTGAAATGGACCCTGCATATGTATCCATCAGTCAGCTTCTCCAGGATGTCCTGTCTGTGGGTTCTACTGAAACCTCCAGGCCATTTGACTAAATGTTTTCTAGCCAACCGCAACTCTGGCCTACACCTTGTCTGCACCATACCATGCCAGCCTTTGGTCAGGCACAACTTTGCTGAGCCTCTTTTCTTCTCTTGGCCTCACTAACCTTGTCTGGAACAGTTACTTCTCAAGCAAAACTAGGTTCCTTTAAGGACACTTCTGGGCCTGCCAAGTATGCTACAACAAACTGGCGCAATCCTGTAGGGGACAGGATGTCTACAGAACCTGAGCCTCAGTTGACCTTTGACCCATTTGTGTGCACTGACTCACTCTGGCTATTTGTTTATTATCCCCGCCCCGCTCTCTCTGTCCCTTTCTCATAGCCCACAACTGCATTGCAGGTAAGAAGAAGTCCTTACCATCCTACCATCGTAGTCTCAAAATCTGTTCTTGTAAGTTTCCTGCTTAGTCTTGTACACCTCCCAGTAGGCAACTGTATGTATGGACCTTCCTGAGAAACCATACAGTGCTTTGGTGCTTGTGTGTATGCAGGTTTTATATGGAAATGAGAGGGTGTTTATCATTCTTCAAATTGCCTTTTTGCTTTCTCAACACTGTGTTTGAAGAAGTATCAGCATCAGTGTCCATCTTCCTTTATATTGTAATTCTGCCTGATACTCTAGAATAATAGACATAGTTATCTAAGCCCTTTCCCCAGTTGGGATATTTAGATTATTTCTAATGTTTTATTACTACATTAATAATACTTTAATGAAATTCTTAAGTTGGTCTTCTTCATTTGAGAACATATTTAACACTTTAGAAAGTCATAGGAAGGAATGAAGTTGCTGGGTTGTAAAGTAGGTGGATTCACATTATTTATTTATTTTTATTTTGAAATGCTGAGGATAGAACCTAGGGCCTTGCTCATACTAAGCAAGCACTTGCCCATTATCACAGAGCTTCATTCTTAGCCTGAATTTATATATTAAAGATGCTTCAGGATTTCTTTCCAGAGTGACCTTACCAAATAACACGCAGACTAACTATTTATGAAAGCATTTGTTTGCCCAGATCCTGGTCAGTTTGGCACCATTATGCATTTAGATGTGTTCCAACACAATTTTCCCATTTCACGTCTGTATTCCTACCTCTCAGCCTTCAGTTTCTCTTTCCAGGCTTCAGATGGTTTTAACAGAGAATCTCTATGGATGAGTATGTGATAATGTTCACAGACAGACAGACACACGCACACACGCACACACACACACACACACACACACACGCCTCAACTCATGTGGTACCAAGACTTTGCTCAAATTCATTGTACGTGGATGTAGCCCACTTCTAAAAGCACAGGCTTCTAATTGCTTACAGTGGGGCAGGAGAAGAAGTGTGAAAGATGCTTCAAAGCTGGGCCTGGTGGCTTAGGAGGCTGAGGCAGAAGAATTACAAGTTCAAGTGAATTCAAAGTCAACTGGAGCAGCTCAGTGAACGCTTGTCGCAAACCAAACAGTGAAAAAAGAATTAGAGATGCTGCTGAGTGTTAAAACACTCCAAGAGCACATCAAAGTCTTCGCAGATTCAGATTCCAGCACCACAAAAGAAGAAAGAAAAAAGGGAATACAGAAAAAAGAAAAGAAAGGAAAGAAAGTGCTGAATTCTAATTTCCCAATCTGAGAGTTTTTTAAATTTATCTTTCCCTGATATAATTTGACCAGTAAAAATATTAGACTAGCAATAGATCAGGGATAGAGAGAAAAATTTAGAAGTTAGAAGTCAAACATTGTTAATAAATCCCTGAGAATGTGTGTGTGTGTATCTAGGCAGGAGTAAGTGTACAGAAAAAAAAAAGTTCTGAATGCAAACTACATGCTGATGTATGTATGTATGATGTCCACAAATACAGGGTGAACTGAAGTAAAGTGAGCAGAGACGTGGAGAGGGGAAGGCCAGAGAAACAGGAAGTGCACTGTGCACGCATTGTTTGAGAAGGGAAGGGCATGGTGACTTCTGAGGAGCGAACTATGTGCTGTCTCGGAGGAGTCAAAGACTGGAAGGACACATTTGCATCAAAAGCGCTCATGTGGAATGCTGTGTATTTATGATGACAAGGTGCAAAACTTGTCAGTAAGGCATGAGATGAACCAGTATAGAAGGCAGCAAGTCTGAGGGCAAGGAGAGAGAGAGAGAGAGAGAGAGAGAGAGAGAGAGAGAGAGAGAGAGAGAGAGAGAAAGAGAGAGAGAGAGAGAGGGAGAGAGAGAGCCATCGGAAGGAACGTCTCATCAACAGCTTTGATTTTTTTTAAAGAACATGCCTGGAAAAGAAGGGAAGAGCCAAAGAAAAAGCAAAGACAAATGACACTTCTGTAAGAACTTATAATTATAGGAGAAAAGAAAAGATATTAGTGATAAGATAATGTGATCTTGCATGCAAATGAATGGAAATATACTGATCTTTTTTTCCCAAGCATAGAAGTCTTGAGCAACCATCCCAAGAATTATTTAAAGTAACATTGACATTAAAATCTAGAGTTAATGTGTTTAGATCCTACCAGACATTGAGGTATACCTAACACACTTGGGACGCTAAGGCAGGAGGATTCCAAGTTCACTGTTAGCCTCTTCCTAAAATACATTTTAAATGTCTACGTCTTTAGAACATGCAAATAAAAGCATCATTGACTAAATAAAGGGTTGTAAAATGATACCAGCAGCTGGCACTGAACTGAGGTGCAACTCTTGAACTTCTGCTTAGTTATTGAAATCCTGGTGCCTCAGAGGATGGTGAGAAGGTTTGGAATCATCACGAAGGTGCTGGCTCAGTGGCTGGCTTGGGCCTTCTCCTTGATGGTGGTTCTGAGTAAGCTTTTCTTGGTAACCTGTTTCAGCATCAAGAAAATGCAGTCAGTGTACATTTAAAATAAAACTGTATATTTAAAAGACTTGAAGACAGATAAGTTAAAAAATAAAAACTGATTATTTTTCAAAATAGAAGTGTCCTATCTTAAATTCTGACAGCAAAAGGGAGACAAGGTAAGTAGGAGAGTCCTCTTAACTCCATGGTAGGAAGACTTTCAGCTTCTGTCTCCTGAAGGGACTAGAGAACAAGAGGTACCTTCTAAGAGACTTTGAGATGCAGGTTTTGGTATCAGATTAGGATACAGTGCAAACCTTTCTGTTGGGCTCATTCTGGCCTCACAGAGTGGTGACTCTGGAAGTTGGAAGTAGTTATCTGATAATTCTGTTCCTGTAGTCTGGTAGAAGCAGGGAATGTCTATTTTGGCAGCAAAAGCAGCCTCAGTACCTTTCACTTTTCAATTGCCAGAGCAGAGTCCATCACTAGCCCCTCCAATATGTTACATATGACACAGTAAATGAGGTCACTATCTCATCATGGTATTTCTTGCATCTTCAAATATTCATAGCAAGTGAGGTTTCTGATTCAGGCCAAAGTCTTCTTCAAAGTTGTACACAATACTTTTTGTTCTTTCCATACACTGGAGAGTCAATCTCCATAACAGCGTCTCTGATATTAACCCAGATGGAGTAAAAATAAGTTTAGTGCGTACCTCCATAGCATATATAACTTATACCTCCGGTGTCTAATTTAAAGTCAAATGGCTGCTTTAATAATTATTGCTGATTTTATTATCTGACTGAAAGATATAAAATAGTCTTTATACAACATTCATAAGAGAAGTGATGTTAAATATGTTTTTGATCAAATCTAAAAAGAAATGCAAAAATGGATAAGACAGAGTAAAGACTGATGAACAGGAATGTTCAAAAGGAAATGCCTTTGGTGTATCAATACTTGACTACAATTTGTGTATATTTAAAGGAATAACTCCTCCTTTTTATACATTTAAGTTTTCAAGTTACTCTATAATTACAATTACAATGAAATTTACCCAAAATATTCTTATCCATGTAAACTGGGAATTCTATACAGCTAGAGGAAATAACTGAATCTGACTCAGTCTGTGAATATGTTGAAGAACCACATATTAATATTGATAGACAATTCTTCATTGTAAGACTAATGGAGATTACAAATGAATTTCAGAGTTAAAATGTATTTAATTTTTTTGTAATAAAGATAGATTATCATTGATAACTGATAGCTATCATTTCCTGGAGTCTAGGTTATATGATATAAATGAACCCAAGAAATTAGACATGTTTCTCACGTTATAGGCCAGAAAAATACTAAACTAAGGTGGCAGTGTCCTGAGGCACTAGGACTAGGGTGAGACAAACTGACACTTAATGGCAAAGTGGCTCCCTGTGATGCTTCTTCTGAAGACACCGGGCAAATCTGGGAAGGTTCAGATTGATCCAAATGCGCAGGGAGGTTCTCACCCTGTTGGGGATTGTTTTGTTTGAGAGTTTCAAAAACATTGCTTCTGTTTCCAGGGGCTAAGTATTTGGGAGATGTTGGTCAAAGGATTCAAAATAGCAAGACAATAAAAATAAATCCAAGAGATCCATTTATACTTATGTTGACTATAATTAATAACAATGCATTGTAGTCAAAGAAAGTATATTTTACAATTTTTTTATCTTAAGATTTTTTTACATATTTTGCTCATATTCACCTCCACTCCTCTCAGATCTACCCCCATCTCCTCACCCCCCCACTTCATGTCTTTGTTTTGTCTTGTTTATAATAACTCAGTTCAGTGGGTGCTGTCTGTATGGGTGTGGGACCACTGCTTGAGCGAGGTCAACCAACCAGGGAATAGACCCTTAAAGAAAAGTGACACTTCCTCTCCTAGAAGACATCAACCATCAAGAACTCCTCAGTTAGGGGTGTAGGCTCATGAGGTTCTTTCTGCTCCATGTTGGAATGTCATTTGTCTTGATCTTTTGCGAGTCTGTGTAGGCAACCACAGCTACTGTCAGTTCATGACTGTAGCGTTTCTGTCATGTCCAGAATGCTGCTTTAGTCTAATTCTTTATGACCTCTGGCTCTTGTAACATTCCTCCCCCCTCTTTCTTGATGGCCTCTGAGGGGTGTATGTGTGTGTGTTGGGGGATATAGATGTTCCATTTATGGCTGAGGATTCCACTACCACTTATTCTCTGCCCTTTGATCCGTTGTTCCGTTTTACACAGCTGGCCAATACACAAAGAAAGTTCTCTAATGATGTCTGAGACCTGCACTAATCCGTGGGTACGAAGATATTAATTTATAGGGCAGCATCAAACCATGTACATTTAGCAGAATAATAGTGGTAGGTTCACCTCTGGGGCCCGTGAGTTCCCAACCATGAGTTCTTAGACAGATTTATAGGACAAGGCATTTATTTAGAGCCATAAATCTCATCAGAAAGTGGTTGGTTACCCTATAATATTCTTGTCACTATTGTACCCATGGGCCGATCTTGCCACACTGGTCATTATTGTAGTTCACAGGGGTCACAGTGAAAAGGACTCTTGGTGACTCCTCTGACCTCTAGCAGCCTACAGAAGCACTTTTTGGTATTAAGAAAGAAAGCAGACTTTTTAAGCATTCTCACCATACAACAATAATAAAAATTTGAGATAATATTTATGTTAATTTGCTTGGCTTAGGCATTTTGAAATGTTAAAAACATCATGTTTACGTAATAGAAATATACAATTTATTATTATTATTATTTAAGACAGGGTTTCCCTGTGAAGCCATGGTTTAAGTTGCCCATATTCCTATAGATAATACTTTCATAAGCCCTAACTAAACTCACATACACATACAGATAGAGAGAGTCAAAAAAGTCATAAAATACGAGGATGGCTTGGGGAGAGGAAAGGGATCAGGAAAATGGGAGGGGAACAAGAGACGGTAATGAGCAGAGTGTGATTGAAATAAGAATGTGTACTTGAAAACGTCATAACGAAACCCTTCATTATATGTCAAGAACATATGCCAATAGAAAACATAAGAAAAGAAGTACAACTGCTACTTGTCAATAACAAAAATAAGGGAAGAAGAAAGCATTAGAGAAAACTAAGCTTAAGGAATATTCTGCAAAACCCTTATTGATTTTCTTCCAAAAATTCTGGAAAGGCAAGGAAAGGTTGAGAAACTATGACAGACTGATGGAGGCTGCTGAGACACGTTAATTGGACCCAGTGTAGCACTTCTGGATGAATCCTAGCTCAGAAAAGGAACACGTTTGAATGACCTATGAATTCCAAATCTGCAATACCTGAATACTATTTTTTTCTCATTTAAACAAGAATACTATGGCTGCATGAGATGATACCGTTAAGGCAAAAGGTTTACAAGAATTTTCTGTGATATTATTGTAAACTCTCTACACATTTAAAGTTATTCAAAAATAAAAAGCTCATTGTAAAACAAATGAGCAAAAATCCGGCATGATTCATTTACCTACTATGTGCTAATTGCTGGGGATGCAAAGACAAATAGAACAGGTCCTTGCTGAAGAGGACTCCAGACCAAAAATAGAAACAGCAAACAGCAACGTACACTATCTGTGAGAGGAGTCTATTGGGAGTGAGTCTCCCAGTAGCCAGAAGACAGGGAAGCAGGCTAAGAAGAACTCAGTAAGGTCAGAGAGGAGTGGATTACACTTTGAAGTAGGGCCCCATTTTCCAGAAGGAGTTAAAGATCTGGAAAAAAAATTTGAAGCAGAAATTCAATGACACAGACCATGCCAATTACTTTTGGGAACAGAGAACAATTGCAATTAAATGACCTCATTGGTGTACAGATTTATCCACTCCGGGCTCATGGTTTTGGGCAACCAGATTGGTTTTAGGTCTAGAGCTCTTCGTGTGCTGTGTCCTTTAAAGGATAGTATCTAGGGAGGGATGAGAATAGAGCTGGGTTGGCTTGTGACACACACATGGACTTACTTGCCTGTGACTGGAAAAGAGAAAGGCTAATATTTTGTTACTGAATGAGTAGTGTCTCAAAGAGCTGTGAAAGATTCCTGGGGAGATGTGTCAAGCTGTTGAAGTCATAAAAATAAAATAGGGAAATTTGAAGTGTCCAGAGATTGGAGGTTGGACTCAGATAAGGAGAAAAGAATAAGAAAAGCATTCAAGGCAAAGGAATTGGAAAGTACCACAGCAGAAGAGGAGGTTTCAAACACAGGCACTGTGTATGGGAAATGACAAATGTATTGTCTGGCTAGATAAGATGCTTTACATAATCAAAGAACAATCAAGGAAATTGTAAAAGTGTTTTGGAGCCAGTTTGTAATTGATCTTGAAACATCAGGCCAAGTGTTTTGGATGACTGCCTTCTATAAACAATAGAGAAAATTGATTGGAAATTTTAGAAGTGAAAATTTAGCAATATTTTGAGAAGCACCGTATATAAAATGGATAAAGTGGAATTTAAAATGGGAAGGATTGTTGTCTTAACACAAAGGGGCCTGGAATTAAAAAAATAATAAAAAGAGGAAAAGTATGCGGTAGGTGGTGTAGGCTTTATGAAGGAACACTTGACAGGCCTTTGATGGGGAAAAATGAGGATGTGTGCACATCTGTGGAATTTTATATTTAGGAGACTGAATTTCATCTGCAATATCTACATACAGGGAGGCTGGTTTCGTAGCTGAGTGTAGTGTAACATGTGGAGAGTGAGACTTCAGTTTATACACGACACATCTGAAATTTAGGAATGGGATGGACTCCAATTGTGTATCTGGGGATCTTTTTGGTGAAAGTGAAGGTGCAGCTTCCTCAGGAGACGGTAGAGCTGCAGTTCTCTGAGCAATCTGTGCATCTCTGTCACGGATGTGGTGGTGGCTTTGCTGCTTCTTGCCTTCTCTTTTCGCTGCAGGAGCTGTAGGAGCTGTCTTTCTTCCTCTTCACGTGATTTTGGTCAGTGGGAATACAGTAACAAGAGTGTCACTTTGCACACCATGGAGAAAGGTCTGAACACAGTCTGGACAATCAAGGCCTCCATCCCCGAGATATAAGGAGAGATGACTGAGTGTCTGCTTGTTATTTAACATGCAGAGGTTCTAACTCCTTACTTTGGAATTAGTAACAAGGTAGATAGGAGGAGCCAGAAAAAGGCCTCAAGTCTGTCCGCCTTATAGAGACAGCCTGCCTGACAAAGGAAGGCAAAGGAAGTAGTGACAGGATTCCAGTGACATTAGTATTGTTTAAAGACTTAGGACGAGACAGTCCTGAATTTAGACCTTCCATAAATCTACCATACGCCATCAAGCCATACTAGGATTGAGTTGGGGGGAGGAGGGGCTATGACTGTAGCTGCCTGGCAAAAGCAGACTTAATCATCATGTTCACCTATCTTATTTAGATCGTTTTTAAAGAAAAAGGTTTATTTATTTATATTTTATGAGTATGGGTGTTTGTGCCTGCATGTATGCATAGGCACCATGTGCATGCAGTAGCCATGGAGGCCAGAAGAGGGTGATGGCTTCCTGAAGCTGCCATGTGGGCATTAGGAATCAAACCTGGCCCTCTGCAGGAGCAACAAGTGCTCTTAACTGATGGCCCATCTCTCCAGCCTAGGTTGTTCAGATCTTATACTGATGGTTATTGATGGGATTGTTCGGTTTCTTGAGTATAGGATTAGCTACATAGACTGCATGTGTCATAAAATGACTCTGGACAGTAATTAATGCTGTGAGAAGCAAACTGGCACTAGAAAGTTAAATAAGACAAAGTTGTTGGGTTCTAAATCTTTTATTTGTGTGTTTCATTGCACATAGTGGGTTTTATAACTAGGTGCACTTATATCAGAAGATCAAATAGGAAAAGGATGGCAATTTTTTTTTCACAAACAGGAAAACTACAGGTAAATCCTGACCTATTAACTAAACTATTTTATAGTATAAAGGGATAGAGTAAATTTAATTTTGATAAAAAAACCTAAGAAAGGAAAATTATAGTTCATAATCATTTTAAGCATATATCACAACCCTAAACAAACATGAGTAATGATAATCTGTATAGGGAAATACTACTATAGTGTTACCAATCTAGGTTTGTACCCTGTCTGAGAGGTAGGTTCTTGTTGTTTTTAGTCCTGGCTGACCTGGAACTAACTACACACATCAGACTTGCCTTGAATTTATTCTGAGATTACAAGTACTCACCACCATGTCTGGCATCTTTCCCTTACTCCCTTCCTTTTTGATGTGGGAGGTCCTTCTGTCTTGGTTAATGAATAAAGAAACTGCCTTGGCCTGTTGATAGCGCAGAACTTAGGTAGGCAGAGAAGACAGAACTGAATGATGGGAGAAAGAAGGGCAGAGTCAGGGAGACACCATGGAGCTGCTGCCACCAGAGATAGATGTGCTGAAACTTTGCTGGTAGGCCACAGATTAATGGAGATGGGTTAAATTAGTATAAGAGTTAGCTAATAAGAAGCTAGAGCTAATGGGCCAAGCAGTGATTTAATGAATATGGTTTCTGTGTGATTATTTTGATTCTGGGCAGCTGGAACAAACAAGCGTACCTTCTCCTACACCTTCCTTTATTCTATTCCTTTTTAGGAACAGTGCATGTCACCTTCAAATTTATGTTCCCAGGAATTTGTAATACTTCTGTGACACCTTCCAGTCTGTCTATATTACAGACATGTACCACAATGCCTAGCTTTAAAGGTTGGGTTAATATAATAAAGAAATCATTTTTCATATTATCAGTTTAGATAAGTCAAGATTGCCTGATAGTTCTTTTAAAATCTTTTTTTGCAATACTAGGAATCAAACTCAGAGTCTGGCACAAGTTAGACAAGAACTGTACTACTGTGTTGCCCCTCTAGTCCTGGTCTTATAGAATAAAATCATTCGTGAAATTAAATATAAATACTTTTATGAGTAAGTTAGGAATAAAAAACCTGCCAATTATTATAAAAGGCATCATTGAATGTTAGAGGAGCCATATAATGGTGAAGCACCAAAGACCTTACCTTTAAGATGTATAAAACTACAAGAGCACCTGCTACAACTTGTGTGAATAGTACATTAGATGTTAGCCAGCATGACACTAAAATAAGAAATACAAGGAATAGACATTGGAAAGGAATCAGCATATGTCTGCATTTTTGTAATCTAGAAATAAAATTAAAGGTAAAATGAGGAGTGTGTATAGCTAAAATTAGAAGGAAATAAATCATTACCATTATGATCTTGGTACCTAGAAGCAACCAGAAGCAGCCTCTCATTGCTCTTCATGTCTTCATTTCCTCATGAGGCTTCATGCCACACAAAGCTATAGTAAATACAAGAATGTGTTTTTTCTATGAATTTCTTTTTATGGCAATGTAATTCTCTGGCTTAGTCAGGAACTTAAAAGGATGAAAGTGGAGTTTTGTTGGCCCTAAATTATTTTCCAGTAGGGTTTTTCCCTCTAAATACATTCCCCCCTGCAGTTTTTGGTTTACAGCAAAAATAAAGGAAAATGGGCAGAGATTTCATATCTCCTTTGCTTCCCATGTGCCTCCTCTTCCCCATTCACTATCACCAAGCTTAAATGTTAGCTGTTTGCAATTTATTTTACTTGGTGTTTCTTTTATCATTAGTAAAGTTGAATTTGTGCTTGCTCCATGTGTATTGTTGTTTGCATTTTTCATTGTCTTTCTCATTTGTCTATGGTAGTTCAATTATCTTAATGATTTAAAAAGAATAGAACATGTCAAGGATATTATCACTTTTGGCATTTGCTGTAAATGTTCCCTGTTTGGGCTTTTGCTTTCTGTCCAAAATAATGTATATTTTCTTTTTTGATGATATACAGCAAGAAACACCCTAGTTTCATTTTATTCTGTACTTTTTTATTTTGCTTCTGTACTTTTCAACACACTTTTGAATTTTGTTTCAAAGTCACTGGGAAACATTAAAATCACACAAATGCAGTGAGAGAGCAGGAATGATGACAAGCTGAATCAGGGTAGCTCCTTAAGATTTCAACCTGTACGATGAGGATGTCCACATCTTTAATTAGGTAGTGTGATCATTAAATGGAAGTGACCAATTAAAAGTCACCTCACTCTGCCTGGTCAACAGTAACAGTCATTTTCTTGACTGTGATATAGAGGGTGTATACACATGAGAGAATGGGGGAACACCTTTTCTTTTTTTTTAGGAACCAAAATTCTCATAAAATAACGATTATTCTTGTAACGAAATAGCCTTCAAACAACTTTTCTATATCAAAGGCAGTAATTTCTGTCATTTGGAGACGGAGGTCAAAGGAGTATCAGAGAATTCCTACCACAACTTTAAGCATCTATTGCATGACTACAGTGTTAGGAGTTTCTTACAGTGTTAGGAGTACAGGTCTCTCAAAGCTGTCATCTATGTCCAAGTATTGAAAACGTCATTGCATTCCCAGGTAAATATAATTGAACAGAATTCTGTACCCACTCATGTGCTGACAAAATTGTTCAAATATTAGGATTATAAGAAAGACAGAAAACCTATAAACCCAAATATGGGAAAATCAAGCCAATTGCAAAATAACAAAAATATGACTTTAGATTTCTCTCCTTCAACACAGAACAACAAAGGACAAGAGCATTTTTTAATTGAACCAAATTTTCAAATTTATCCTCATTTAAGGTGTCTTTTATACATGAAGTAAAACTTATTTAAATATAGTAACATACATTCTTGTTTATAAAAATTTTTGATAAACAAAGGAGACATGAGTTAGTGCAAAGGTATGAAAAAATGTATCCAAGTCTGATTCATTGTGATGACTCAGGTTATGTACCTAATCTTGAAAGTGGAAATATTGATGTAAATATTGTACAATTAAAAATGAAGATGTTAAGACCCAGATGTGAGCAACTTATCTTAATTTATGAATGCAAAAATAATGGAGATAAGCCCCGAAGCCATCCCAAACCAAGCCAAATGTAAGCAGTTGTGGCAATTTGGTTCTTACCAGGTCCTCAGAGAAGTTACATAGCGCAAATTGATAGCAATCCAGTCCTCAAATCTCAGATACTGCTTTGAAACAGAGAAACAGGGAGGAGGTGGACGGCAGGTTAAAATGTGCCACAATAAATACAAGTCAGTAGCAACAGCAGTAACCCATTGCTGACATTGCTCAGACTGCTAAAGCATTCGTGGTGATTGAAATGTAGACCAACTTTAAGCTTTTTTTCCCAATTTTTATGTTCTCCATATGATTTAAATTTCCTAAGCCTTTTAAGATGCTCCTATTGAACATTTTCTCCTGTGTCCTGAGTCTCAATTAGAGAATTTAAGTACTTTACTTACTATTGAGTCAAGAAATCAGTGTATGTTTTAAAAATATGATCACTAATGGAATTTAAAAGAACTTCTAACTATGGGAAATTTTAAATAAGAGGCCAGATTTCTAGTAAATGGAGTAAAATAGTTATATGACTCATATAATAAATTTTAATTATAGCTGGATATTTTAAAATGCAAAGAATTGAAAATATAAGAAAGGACTTGAAATAGAAAATAGAGGGAAGTTTTTTTTTTCTTAAAAAATTATGTCAGGAAGGACTAAAGATTGTAAGGTTGTGGCTTAATTCAAGCAGGGGTTTGTTCTGATGGGTTTCTCCAGATACAGGGGCATTTAATTAGAAAGTCATAACTATAAATCAAAGCCTTATCAATTCGAGGTGTCCCATAACTTCATGACTGGAAATGCAATGGGGAATTTAAAGAGAAAGTTCTTGATGTAACAATGACAAAGAGTATTATCTCTGTTATAAAGTGTTCCTAAATTTCTGAATTTCTTGTATGTGGGAAAACTGTAGTGTACAAGAGAGGCAGTGTCTGAGGAGGATGGAGGGTCTGGAAATTGATGACGTGTCCTTAGAGAAAGTCCAAATGGGCCCTCACATATTAATATAATGACGGCTCAAAGTTTTAGATGAGCGCTCCTCTATACAGGTACAGGGCATACACCAATACCAAGGCTAGTGACTTGGTGATAATCGCAAACCGTAAGACTATACATCAGTGGTAACCTAACAGAGGGAAGACAAGCTTTGCAATTTGAACCCAAACAAATGAACTAGCCAGTAAAACAAAAGGACAACATTTACATAAACACAGGATGATTCTAAGTCACTGCAACATATAATAAAATCTCTAGTTTCCAACCAAATATTAGTATACATGCAAAGAAACAGGAATGGACCATTTCTCAGGAAAAGATGTGAGTCACCAAAATAGGATCCCAGGTGAGGTCAGGCACTGATTATCAGAGATCAAGACTTCACAGAATTGGAGAAAACATGTGGAATGAACTAAAATCCAATGACCCTTACTAAAAATTTAGTCCTTTATTATTTCATCCAAAATTTAGAAACAGCTTGCCAATTTCCACATAAAGGCTTGCAACAATCAATATTGTGTTGAATTTATAGATCAGTTTAGATAGAATCTTAAAATCAAGTCTTCAAGTCCACCCAAACATGACTATCTTTCCATTTACTTACAATTTATTTTTTATCCTCAGCAATACTCTGTAATTTTTGGTATAAAAAGAAGCCACTTCTTTTAAAGTTATTTGCTTATACTTTTGTTCTTTTGAGTACTATTTTGACTATTTTATTACTCTGATTTTGGATTGATAGTTGGTAGTATAAAGAACTGTGAAAGGCTTCTGCAAATTAGTCTGTATACCATGACTTTGCTGAACTAGTTAATGAATTCAAACACACACATGTCTGAAAACAAACTCTTAATTTAAAAAATTTAGATTTATAGAATTATTATGAAGATAGAAAAGGACCTTTTCACATACCCCCTTCATGCCTTCATGTAGTTCATTTATTTGTACTTGGATACCTCAGAATTTTCAACATATAAAATTATATCATATACAAATTACAATAGTATTAATTAATCATGTTTCAAAATCTGATTTCTGTAGTATCCGCAGCACACTACAGTCTCACCAACGGTGTGTAAGAGTTATTTTCCCACCTTCCCAGCAACACTTGCTGTCGTTTGTTTCTTGATGATAGTCCTTTTGACTGTGATGATACGGAAATGAAAAATAGTTGTGTGTTTTTCAAGACAGGGTTTCTCTGTGTAACAGTTTTAGCTGTCCTGGAACTCTTTTTCTAGACCAGGTTGGCCTCAAACTCACCAAGATTCTCCTGTCTCTGACTCCCAAGTGCTGGAATTAAAGGTGTGTGCTACCACTGCCTGGCAAGAAACAGTTTTAATTTGTATTTCTTTTATGGCTAAAGATGTTGGACACTTTAAAAATGTTTATTAACTATTTGAACTTTTTTTAAAAAACATTGTTCAGTTCATTAGCCCAGTTTTGACCAGTTTATTTTTTACAGTCTATTTTTTGAGTATCTATGTGTTTCTAAATTCTAGATATTATTCCTTTATTGGATATATAGATGGCAAAAGTTTTCTCTATTCACTGTTAAAACAGTGGTGATGATAAGGCCAAGCTTATTAATTTATTGATGGTTTTATAAGAAACATTTAAAGTTAGTTTGGTAGAATTTTGCTATTGGCTTATCAAATAAGAAAGGTTTTCTTCATTCCTTAGGCAGCTACAAATTTTTAAGTAATAACTGCTTAACTTTATCAAATATTTCTTGCACAGTTTGCCACTAATAACTTGATTTTCTATTTTAAGATATTTTATGGTGAATTACATTGGTAGATTTTTGTTGTTTTAAATTCTTATGATTCTTGAGGTAAACTAAGCAACACCATTTTGAAAAATAGATTTAGTTTTTTAAACTTATTTTATACCCAGTAAGTTTATATGTTTATCTTTTTTGTTGTTTGGCTTTGTAATATTTTTATACAAACTTTTCAAAAGACTGACCTGCTCTATATAAATATTGTTGGCGTCTAGCTTCATAGGAGGGAGTTTTTGCCATTGCCACAATCCTTTAATTTTATTTATTTGCTCAACTTTTATTTTTCTTATTTTTCAAAGTTGGCACTTTTGTATTCTAGATGTAGCCATTTAATTCAAGTTCAATTGAGCAAATGTCTGGCTGGCAGTATTCCAATGGGTCGCAGCACTCTGGGGTACCTTATTGATCGCCTGGATGGATTCCATCAGGGCCACCATAACTGCGTAAGATAAATGTGACTCAATAAAAGCATTAGTTTTTCACTTGCTCTGTTCTCACACACAAAATGTCAGATCCCACAGAACAATATTTCAGGGTCAGAATGTTAGATGCGTTAAAGAAAGCTAGGGATGAAGAATCGTGCGGGAAGTCAGAAAACAAGTAGTGAATTGCCTGCGTCTTAAATAAAAGTGAAAGAAGGAAGTGGCATTTGGATTATGGGAGAGGCAGAAAAGGTCGGAAAAGAACAGGGTAAGGGCAAGATGAAATTATGCAGAGTCCCCCAGGATGAGGACTGGGGGTCTGTTTTGCTCTTCTTGGAATAGGCACCCGCTTCAGTCTGGGCTCAGATATTAATGGATTCCCAGGAACTCTCAGACAGAAAGAAATCAAGAATTTGAGTGTAGAAAAAAATGTGTTTGAGGTCTCTAATAATTGTTCTATTTTCCTGTAAAACAGGGGAGAGATGTGCAATAGAAAAATATTTACTCAACAAGATGCAAAAGAAACGAGCATTGACTACGCTTTTACAACTGTGACTTTATTCTAACAAAGAAGAAGCAAGGGCATCAGGGTTTCCGTTAGGCTCTCAACGGCTGTCAGGCCATAGGGCGGCCACCTCTCGGCCTAGACACAGTCAGGCAAGCACAGGGCACAAGGGGCCTGGGAACTCAGGAGCAGCACAGGCCTCAGCATGTGGCCCAGACCCAGCAAGTACTGCGCATGCTCCTACTTCAACTGAGGAGCATGCGTACAGGGCTGCCAGGCTCAGAGAGCGTCATCTCTGAGCGCGCGTGATGGAGGCCAGCGAGGAGTATGTTTACTCATACTCCAGGGAACCAGTGAGGAGACAGGGACTCCTATGACTTGACCATTCTTCATTTCAATGATGTTTATGACGTGGACCCGAGTACCAAAGAGCCTGTAGGAGGCGCTGCTAGATGTGGGCCACCATCTTTCTTGCCAGACCCTGCAGGGGGAATGGAGGGTGGTGATGCTGGAAACATGCAAGAAGGCTTGGAAGCTGCCAGGAAGTCTTTCTTTCTAATCCTTTTGGGACACTGTTTAAACTCCTTTCTGGACATAGTAACTCCAGTGGTTTTAGGGGAAGAAAACCTGAGCCTAGTATCTGCACAAAAGGGGACTGGAAACCTTAAGGGTGAACTTTGGGGAGTACTCTCTTTTAATACAAACCTGTATTCAGACTCAGCCATTTTCCCTAACTATTGCATGATCTTGGTTAAAGACTTAACACTTTTTAACCCTCTTTCATCATCTTTTGAGCAGAGTTGTTTTCCTTTTTGCAATTAAGTGAGGTAAATTATGGAAAGCATCTCTGGTATGAAATTTATATTAGTTTTTAAAATTCTCCCTTTTGTGCTATGAAATTTTAAGTTCTCAGTGAGACATCTGTGACTATTAATTGTCAGATACTTAATTTTTTAGGTTAGGAGGGTGTGCACAACGCATCTGATTGTTCCCAGTGACCAAGGTGGAAAATATTTGGGTGTGGAAATAGAGTGGTGCAAAGGCAGGGCGATGTGATGCTAGTGTAAAATATTAATTGGATATTAAGCCTGAGGTTCTGGAATATGTTGAATGATTGTCTAGGACTTACAGATGTAACCATATATTACTGCAGACTATCAGAAAGGTGTTGGTGACATGACCCAAGAGATTTTTGAGTAAAAGGTGGTTTTTGAATAGAAGAGATTAAAAGTCAGGAGCAGAGATAAGTTGGAGACCCTTTGTGTAAGTATAGTTGCAAGTTAATGATGTAGGGACTCAGAACAGAAAGAACAGCTATGTTTGGAAGATGATACAAGGTTTATGAAATGGTTATTCAGTAGCATGTGAGAGTATATGTATATACCTGGACATACAGGATAAAGGTAAGCATACGAGTGCAGCTAGAAGATAAAGACCCAATAGTTGTTCTGTTGCTTAATACCAAGGAGTAAGAGTTTTGAAATGATCTCTGAAGGTGTTGGAAAGAATATGTTGAGAAGCTTGATGCCTGTGTAGGTATAAGTGGCAATCAAATACTTGGGTGAATAACATCTCCCAGCTAGTCTTTCCTTTTCCGTGTTAGTTCTTTCTTTCCTCACTATAAAATCTTCTATATATAGATAGCTCTTCTGTGGTTTTGGGAGAAAATCTTATTCTTTAAGTTCTGCGACTACTTAGCAAAACTCATTGGTTGTGGTACTGGTCACTGGGGTAGATATTTACTAAGTATCTCCTCATCGGTGTAGGCTAGTTTTTCTTTTCCGTATACCCGTGCTTATAATCTGTGCACATAGGCTTTCACCAACAAGTGGTTAGTCCAAGCTGCTGTGGGATGTGTAATTGATAGCTGTGTGCAGAAGATCATGTCGGAAGTTTCAAAAACATCTGCGGTGGTTGTTTTCTACTGTCACTCTTACTGGATCAAGGAACACTCCAGGACATTAATCAGGCAAAGCCTTGAGTGCCTGTGAGGGTTCTTTAAGAGAATTTTAACTGAGAAGGGAGATCTAAGTGTGGGCAGTACTGCTCCATGGGCTGGGGTCCTTGAATGAATTAAAATGGAAGGAGACACCAAGTTAAGCAATGACATTTCCGTTTCTCTGCTTTTTGGTTGGCATCATGGACCAACTTGTTCTTATAACTGTTCCATCTTGACCATGATGAACTGTATTTCTATGAACTGAAAGTCAAAATAAACCCCCTTTAAGTTTTTGACAGCTATTTAGTCATAGAAATGAGAAAAGAAGCATATTTACATCAGAATAAAAGAAGTCAATAGGAACTTTATGTGTATTATCCCTCTTAGCCTCATAATTGTGTGTGGTATATAGTGAACAGTGAAAACACACACCTCTGAATGAATGGATATGATAAATAGTGGTAGAATTGAACTGATAGAATGGTCTTGAGTGGTGATTTAACAACATAATCTACCAACAGTGGGAGTGGTTTTGGTCTTGATTTATTTTATTTTTAGTGAACTTTCAAGAGTATTTTAGATTTGCATAGAGGTGTGAAATATTGCAAAGGATTCACATTATCCCCCATTACCTACATTTTACATTAGTATTGGAATATTTGTTGCAATTAGTGAACAGAAATGTATACATTATTAATCAATGTCTGTATTCTACCTAAAAGCCCTTAGCTTTTACATGATGCTCTTTTTGTGTTTCAGAATTTCAGGTAGGAGAACACACTGCATTTGGTCTTTCCCAGTTCTTAGACTTCTTTTAATTATGGCAATTTCTCTTGATACTCTTTGTTTATAATGATCTCAATATTTTAAAGGAGAATCAGTCATGTATTTTTTAAGAATGTCCTTTATTTCAAAATTCTATGTTTTTCTTACTGATAATACTGGTATATTTTATTTATTTAGGAAAACCACAGAAATACAGTTTCATTTTTTAAAATATCACATCTTTGCAGGTATGCATATTGTCAACACTGTAGACATTGACTTTTGTTAAATGTCTCCACTCTGAGGTATGTTCCCCACTTTTCTGTTGTATAACCTTTGGAATGAAGTCATTTTGTGTAGCTCACGTTTAAGGAACAGGGCCTTACACTTCATCCCCTGCATGTCAAAGTAATCTCAGAATTTTTTTGGATTATTCCCTAATAGAAGATATATCTTTCCACATTTTACTTATTTATTTATTTACTTGCTTGCTTATCTATCTATCTATCTATCTATCTATCTATCTATCTATCTATCTATCTATCTATTATCAGTATTGCATTAGTTTTCTAGGATTGACAAGCAAAAGTATTGTAAAATAGGTGGCTTAAATCAGTAGAAGAAAGTTTGTCTTGAAGGGCTGCAGATCAAAGGGTTGGCACAGTTGGCACTTTCATGGCTCTCCTGGTTTCTGGTGAGGACATTAGTCCTTGAAAATATGTATAAATGCATTACACCAACTTCTGGTTCTACCTTCATGTGGTGATTTCTCTCCCTTCTCCTTCTCCCTTTCCTTTTCACTTCCTCCCCATCCCCTTTGCCTTTTATAAGTTATTGAATTAGAGTCTACTCTGATCATCTCATCTAACTAATCACAGTTATATTTGCATTGACCCTGTTTCCAAATAAGGCCATGCTCATAGGTACAGGGGATGGAAACAATTAGATCTCAACAAAGATGAATTCATGGATTTCACTGGCTTTTGGTAGATTGCCTTTCACAATTTTGTAAAATACCAAGGTAAAGTCATGTGTTTACTATTGAAGGATTTAAAACAATATGTGTCGGATGGCAGGATGGTGTTTGGGAAATGTATTTTTTTTTATGGATTGTGCAGCTTGACAGATTATCCAGCAAGACTTCATCCTCTAGTGTTTCTTTTCAAGCATACTGCTCATATGCATATCAGCCATGTTGTTGAAAATGCTAGTATCTTGGGGGAAAGCTCAGGAGATTACAGAATTCTAATCTCATTGAAATGTCAGTTACTCTCAGATGGACAAGCTCAAGGGTCAAGGACACTAGTGAACAGAGCACCTTACTGACAGGCCTTTGAAGGAGCAAAGTGTACCCATGATTTCTGGACTGTCAAGGAAGTGAAGAAACAAACAACACTGAATGGTCTGCAATTGGCACCTCTGCGAATGTTTCCAATTAAAACTATTGTTTCAAGAAAGAAGTTGCTCAATGAATGGATGCTGTTTATATTGGTAATAACTCTAGATTATTTGGTTATAAAATTACTAAGAGAGAATATCTGGTTTGAAGATGTCATAATTTCTTTGTTCCTTAACTGTTATGTTCTGAAGCTTAGTTGTCAACCTTTGTGTTCACATCTTTGCTTACTGGGGCAGATATGTGCTCAGTATTCATGTGGTTACAGCAAATACTCATTTCTAGGACATGGAGTTCTTGGCATATAGTGTTCAATAAAAACATGTGAATTATTAATATAACCCATATAAAACATGCCTAGTACAACACTAGGCACTGTTCTGAGCAGCAGGAGTACAGGAGGGAATAGAAAAGGGAAAAAGACCTTACCCTCACGGGAGCTTGTGTTTTTAGATGGAAAAACAGACAGTTAAAAAAAAAAGAAATATGTAATATGCTGGGTGGCAACAAATGCTGTGGAGAAAGATGATGCAGAATAAAGAGACTAAGAAGTGTCGAGAGTTGAAGTTGGGTGTGCTTGCCATTTTAAAAGAAGTTACTTAAGGAAGACCTTACTTGGGCTGGCAAGATGACTCAGTGGGTAATAGTGCTTGCTGCCAAGCTTCACAACCTGAGCTCATCCCGAGACCACGATGATGGAAGAAAATAATCAACTCCTGCAAGTAGTCCCTCGCCTATGCATGTGCCTATGTCATGGGCACCCCTATATGGACACAAAATAAGTAAAATATAGTAAAAAGTAAGGCCCCAATGGTCAAGTGGTATTTGGAGATCCTTGAGTGAAATGAGATAGCATGAGACTTTTGACTGTCTACAAGGAAATTGTTCTAGAATGAGGAAGCTGCAAGAGCAGAGATTGTAAGGTGAAGGTGTGCATAGTGGACTTTGTGAACACCAGGAGGCAACAGTGGCTAATAGGGTACATATTTAGTCGACCGGGCCATAGGACTGAGTCTTGGGAGGGGGAATGATTACCATGCAGATTAAAGAATGAGCAGAAACAAATTAGACAAAATGTTTGCCACGTGGAGTACATGCTTGTTTAGTTTTGTGTTTGAACTATTGCTTGTTGCAAATATAAATTAGCAGTGTCCAAATGATAGTGTATGCACTATACAGATTTCTATGAAATCCCTATCTGTGATGCTAACAGTCCCAGGCATTCTCCTTGCAGTCTTACTGCATATATAGAGTTTGATAATTTAATTCACGTGACTTTGAGATATCACATTGAAAATCATTCTGGGAAACTGTCTTACAGAGTTTTGGTATAGTAGTAAAGAAAAATATTCACAATTATCTAGAAAGCTTATTGAAATATTTTCCTAGTTTCTTATCTGTAAAAGACCAGGCTTTGAAAATATATGTCATACAAAGCAGTATATTCCAGTAAATTGAATGAAACAGGAGATAATATCTCCCTGATCTTTACTTAGCAAGACATGAGGTTTGCTATCTGTGTTTGCAAATATATTCTTTATAAAAATACATGTACTAGGTCTTTGTTGTTTTTTAGTTAGTGGGTTCCTATGTCAATTTCTTAGCATTTAGGGGACTGGGAAGCAAAATCTTGAGACTGAAAATTTGAGAATGTCTTATCTATATTATAATTTTTGACATTAATATCAAACTATTTTCATACATATTTGTTTCTTTAAGACCTAGTAGTATAAAGCAGTTTGTAAATTCCTTTGGCTTTAACTACTTCATCTATTCTATTTATGGGTCCATAATTTGGATCTAACCTCCTTTTTAGACCTATATTTCTAACTGCCTACTGAGGATACTCACTTTGATGTCCCCTTGAATAGGCCTAAAAGCAGCTTACTGACTTTTTCCTCAAGCAACTCCTGTAACTTTGATCCCTCATTTGATATAATGACTTTTACTTCAATAATTTGTAAGATATTTACAATGAATAAATCTGTAGTTATGGTATACAGTCATAAATTCAAAATCTACTTTCCTTTATAATGTTGTTTCTCAAATATATTTAATTAATTAATTAAACGTGTATGTGTGTTTTGTCTACATGTATGTCTATGTACCACGTGCCAGAAGACGGTGCCAGATGCCCTGGGACTTTAGTTAGACTGTTTTTGAGACACCGTGTGGGTGCTAGCAATCAAATCAGAGTCCTTTGCAAGATTAGCCATTGCTTATGACTTCTGAGCCATCTCTTCAGTTCTCTTTTCCAAATTCTGTATGTATCAGTATTGTACAAAGGAGTTGTTAAATTAAAGCTGTGTGTGTGTGTGTGTGTGTGTGTGTGTGTGTGTGTGTGTGTGCGCGCGCGCGCGCCTTACCTTAATGTTTCACATTATGTATGTCTGCGTTAGGACCTGCAAAAGTGAATTTCTACTAGGCTGCTGCTGCTTCTGGCCTGAAAAACATTAGCAAATGCTGACTCACATCATGTTAGCAGGAATGCATGTCAATCATCACATACACTTTGCGAGTTTTTGAAAACTCTGTAGTTTTGCTTCTAAATTTTTTGTCTGCTTGATTCCTAAAACTCAGATCAAATCTTGTGACATTTCCTTTTGTCTAGATACAACTGTCATTTCACAGAATCCTATGAACTCATTTATTGCTCAGTTTTTGTGTTCATATGTTTTTATGGCCTTATATAAGCATATGTACTATTTCCAGTTTTAAAGAAAGTTATTAACTAAATTTTCTGATTTATACAATTTTCAAGTCTAGAGTTCTATATGATTTTTAAATAATCAAAATATGAATTATTTCTAGCACATTACTAGACTCCTCATTCTCACCCGGTCACTCACCCTGGCCTTCATCCATCACTCTCAGTCATACAGCATGTATTCCCTTGTGTGGGCTTGTTTTTATATATTTGAGATTCACTCAAATTGTTAGATGTAGCAATATTGGGTCTTTTTCTTACTGAGTTATGTTTTAATATGTGACCTATAATATAATTTACTTATCTATTCTAATGTTCAAAGATACTCTGATGGTTTCTAATATTTGCTATTATGAAATCACTATTAGCTTTCTTATATAATTCTTTTGGTAGTTAGAAGTAATCATTTTTCTTGAGTCCATGCCCAGAAGTAAAATTTTTGTGTCATATACAGACATATGTGTAGCTTGACTATGTGCTGCCAAACGTTTTCTCAAAATAGTTGTACCAGCTATATATCCATCAGCAGTATATGGAAATTTTGATTATTCCATTTTCTTGCTGTTCAACACTATTTTTATCATACTGGTAGGTGTTGTAGTAACATACCATTGTCAGTTTAGTTTGTATTTCTTGTTGAGTAATGATATTGAACATTCTCAGATGTTTATGAGCCAGTGGATTTATTCTTTAGTTGTTCTTTATATTTTATTTTAAAATTTAATTTTTTAAAATTTATTTTGAGAGAGACTCTCACTGAATTGCACAGGCAGGTCTTGGTCTTCCTTACTGCTTGAATTATAGTGTATCCACCATGACCAAGTCCATGGTATTTTTCCCCAACTAGAAATTTGAATTTCTGACCTTGTGAAATTGATTTGTAGGGGTTGTTACCTAGTTTTAGGTTCAATTCCATTGCTTAATATATGTTATGCAGATATTTTATCTAGTCAGTGTTTTTTTCATTTTTCCTAATATGGGAGATTTTAATCTAAACTAAGTTTAATTGACCAATTTTTTTCTTTGTGATTTGTACTTTTGCTGGTCTGTTTAAAAAACCTTTGCTTCAAAGTCATGAAGATGTCCTTGTATGATTTCTTCTAAATGATTTATTATTCTGGTTTATAAATTATATCTGTGATTCATGTTAACTTTTATTACATTAATGTATCATGTTTGTCCATGTGTGCATGTGCATGAATACATGTGTGTGTCTAACCGAGACTGCTGGTTCGTTTCCCAGCCACCCAGACCCAAATAATCACACAGAAACTGTATTAGTTGCAATACTGGCCAACAACTTAGGTGTCTTTCTAGCTAGCTCTTATATCTTAAATTAACCCATTTCTTTTAATCTATGTATCACCACAAGGCTGTGGGTTACTGGAAAGGTTCCAGATATCTGTCTCCTTCAGCAGCTACATGACATCTTTTTGACTCTCCCTATTTTATCTATATATCTCTTCCAGCCTGGCTATATTCATCCCTGCCGTAGGCCAAAGTAGTTTTATTCATTATCCAATAAAAGCAACACCTATACAAAAGGACATCCCACATTGTGTGTGTGTGTGTGTGTGTGTGTGTGTATTAGGTCAGAGGACAACTTGAGGAAATAGTTTTCTTCCTCTACCATGTGGGGCTCTAGTATTGAGCTCAGATTGTTAGATGTTGCAGCAAGTACATTTACCTACTTGATCCATTATCTTACCAATCCTTACATGTTGGAATAATGTCTAAAAATGGAGTCATCACGCGAAAGGAATTCTGAGTGCTTGTGAGAAAACTCCAAGAAAACAAGTCTCAGTTTCTTCAAAACTGCAGACTTGTTCTTGGGATATGCTCCATGTTCTTCCCAAGTGTAGCAGTTAAAGAGTGAGTATACTCTAGACTATTCATTACAACTGGTTATTGTTATTTATTTATATGCTTCCATGAGAAAACCATATTTTAGCCACATGTGGTTTGTCCTTGTGATTATACACTTCACTTAAGTGGTTCTTCTTAACCCTCAGAATATAGATAGTCTGCTGAATAAAGTTGGCTATTGCATGTGACTCTAGTCTACTTCATTTTTATAATTTGTATAATTACATTCATATTTATATATTCACATCTAGAGGCACCATTTTGTATATTTATATATAGTTTCATTGAAAAAGATTCCCCTTTTAATACTGAATTGCAGATATGCATGTGTAATTAACCAAGTGACTGTGTATGTATGTGGCTGTTTCTGGATTTTACTTTCTAACTTATCTAAGAAAATCCTATACTATATTATTTTCCATAGCTTTATCATAGGTCTTGATGTTCAACAATGGAAATCCTCTAATTGTTCTTCAGTTTTTTTATCTTCACGTAAATTTTATATGGAAATCCATGTGGTTAATTTCTTACCTTAGGGTTTTCTAGACTAAAATGTTACATTCCTAGTTGTATATAATTTAAAAATTATGACTAGGTGTTGAAAATTTTCTGTATAATTTAAAAAAGAGCTATAAGACATTGTAGGTTTTCTCTTTTACATATGTTAATGTAATAAAATTATATTTATTGTTGGCTGTTAAATAATTCTTGTCATTGAATAAACCCTGTTTGTTCATGATGTCTTAACCTTTTTACATGTTACTAAATTCAATTTGTTAAAATTTAGTTTAAGAATTATGTCTGTACGTTTGTACAGAATCCTGGCCTATAATTACCTTTTAATGTCTTTCAGTTTTTGATGTGAAGATAATGCTGACATAATATGATTGGAAGATACCACTTTTTCTCTTCTCTGGAAGAATTTGTATAAGAGTAGTGTTGTTTCTTAAATATCTTTGAAAGAATATCTAGGTTTGAATTTTTTGTTGAAAAGTTCTCAAGTAAGGTTTAGATTCTTTAATAGTGATAGGAAAAGTTAGATTGTAAATTTCATTTTTTAAGATTTATTGTCAGAAAAGTATTTATAATCTATAGGCTCTGTAGTGCTGCTTCCCTTCTGTTTGTCTGTTGATATGACTTTTATCTTCCAGTCTTCCAAGGCACATCAGCTCTGTGTTTCAGTGAATGAAGGTGTAGCTTGTTTGGCTTTATTTGTATGGGTTTTTAAATTTCTGCTTTATTTCAGTTTTAGCTGACATTCTCTAGCCTTCTACAAGGCAGAAGTTACAATGCATCATATAAATATATAATTTTAAATGATGTCACTGAGTTTTTCATTTTAATTCTTTAAAATTTATTTATTGAAACTGTCTTGCTGTGTAGCCCTGACTGGCATGGAGCACGTTATTTTAACCAGACTGTCCTTTAGCCCACAGCAATTTTCCCAATTTTGGCTTTTGAGTACGAGGATTAAAGCCATGTGCCACTACAGCTTGTTTAAAACATTTCTTTTTGAGATTTTGTTTATTTTTATTTTATGTGTATGGTTGTTTTGCTACATATCTGTCTGAGTATCATATATGTTTAGCACCCTCAGAGGCCTGATGGAGTTACACATCTTTGTTAGCCACTCTATGGGTCCTGGGAACTGACCCTGGGTCCTCTGAAAGAGCAGCCTGTGCTCTTAACTGCTTAGCTATCCTCCCATCTGCTTTTTAATTAAAAAATCCACATATTTATATAATGAAATATGATCATATCTACCTTTCATTTTTTCCCTCTAACTCTACCTATCCACCAACATGTCTCCTTCTAACTTTGTCTTTTTGAAATTTTTTTCTTCTTTTTAGATGACCTCTTTTTCTTTAATTGTATACACATAAGACTGATATATATGTGGTGTAGGAGTTCCTTCTGTATTTCTATTGCTTTCATTGGTTAAATAAAGAGACTGCCTTGGCCTTTTGATAGGGCAGCCCTTAGGTGGGTGGAGGAGATAGAACGGAATTCTGGGATAGAGAAGACAGTCAGAGAGAGCCGCCCGCCATGAAGCCTGCCAGGTCAGACATACTGAATCTTTCCCAGTAAGCCAGTACTCGTGATGACACACAGATTATTAGAAATGGGTTAAAAAATATGTGAGAGTTATCCAATAAGAGGCTAGAACTAATGGGCCAGGCAGTAATTAAATAAATACAGTTTCTGTGTAATTATTTTGGGTATAAGCTAACCAGGTGCCGGGAACACAGCCCGCGCACCTCTTACTACATATATGTATATTTCTAAATATATAAATACAATCAGTTACTCATATGTTTTCAGTGTTGATCACTTGGTGTTGGATAACAAATTCAAAAGTGCACAGTACAATAATTGTAAACTCAACAAACATCAGAAAGATTATTCACAATGACAAAGTTGGCTTTATCTCTGAGATGTAGGGATGGTTCAACATATAATGCATAATAAATTACATAAACGGGTTTACTTATAAAAATAACATGTCATCCAATAGATACAGAAAAAGTCTCTGAAAAAAATCCAACATGACTTCATGATAAAAGTCCATGAGAAAGTAAGACTAGGAGGAATATACCTCAACATATTAAAAGCTATGGGAAGACAACATCCAGCAGCATCATAAGTGGAGAAAAATTTGTAACATTCCCACAACAATCAGGAATGAGATGGCGCTGCCCATTATGACCATTTCTTTCCAATGGTGTGTTTGAAGAACTATTTGGAGCAATAGGGCAAGAGAAGGAGATTAAAGGGATACAAAAAAGGAAAGAAGTTAAACTATTCCTATTTATAGATGACATATACATAAAAGATCCTAAAAATTTTACCAGAAAACCTAGAAATGATAAACCCAGAAACATGGCAGGAAACAAAATCAACTTGCATAAACCAACAGATGTTCTATACACTACCAGCCAACATACAGAGAAGGAGATCATGAACGTACTCCCATTCATAGTAGCTGCTGTGGAGCTCCTTCTGCTCCTTCAATCAATAGCCTTTAAAATACCAGTGCACTCTTGCTTCCAACTTTTGCTTCTGGCTGCTAGACTGTTCCTGTTCCCCATTCGTTCAGAGAACTGTGATCTAGGACAGTGATCTGTAAGTCTCCCCTAAATAAATAACCCTTTATTATAATTAATTCTGAACTAGTGTGGGATTATTTTGTAACTTCTGCCATCAAGTAGCCTCAATGAAAATAATTTGTAATAAACCTAACCAAATGAGGTGAAAGACTTCTGCAATGAAAACTTTAAACCCTGGAAGAAAGAGATAGAGACATTAGAAAATGGAAAGGCATGCCATGCTCATGGATTGGCAGAATTGATATTGTGAAAATGACCATGCTGCCAAAAGCCATTTACAGATTCATTAAAGTCCCCATCTCAGTCTCAGAAATAGAGAATCTCTGAAAATTCATATGGAACCACAAAAGACCCTTGGAGAGTCAACACAATCCTTGGCCAAAAGAACAGGGGTAGTTGGATCACCATTCTAGATGTCAAGATAAATTATGAAGCCATAGTAATAAAAATATTACTATCCTGGCATAGAACCAGAAAGTACTTTCTCTAAAATCAGGAGTGAGTTGATACGGTTAACAGCCATGCCGTGTCCAGACAGTCTTTCACAGAAGGGCTCTCCTTGCCTAATCGTTGCCCAAAGGCCCTGCTCTTACCAATCACTTTTTGCCATCAGTACTCCCCATTCTCAGTCTCTTACATTCTTTCTACCTGCAGCCCTGGTATGAAACCAATTTGATTATAAAATGTATAATCTCTTTAATGTGCTGTTAAATTAGACTTGCAAGTAATTTGAATTCTTTTTCATCTTTAGTTACCAGGAATATTTTGGTCTATGCCTTTCTGTTTGGTGGACTCACCAGGTTTTGATAGTGGTACTGGCTTTATGGAGTAAAGCTTGCAAGCATTCTCTTTTTATTTGGTAGAAGAATTTGAGGAGCTCTCAACGTTCTTTAAACATCTGTTATAATTCCACAGTCTATCCACCCAGTCCTGAGCTTTATTTATTTATTTTCTTTTTTTTTTTAAAGATAAACTTTATCACTGCCTTCAGTCTCACTGCTAACTATAGATCTGTCTTGCTGCTTCTGTGTGCCTGGCTTGATTTTGATAGGTCATCTATGTCAAAAAATCTATCCATTTCTTCTACGTTTCTCAATTTATTTGAGTATGTTTCCATCATATTCCCTAATGATTTCTATATTTCAGTGACATCTGTTATAAATCACCTCTTTCATCTCTGATTTTATTAATTTGAATCCTTCATACTCTTTTCACTAGAGACTTGACCTTTTTATTTTTAAAGAACAAACTTTCCCTCTCTAATCCATTGTATTCTTGTTATCTTCAATGACCTCTTCGCTAATCCAAAGTGCGTCAATTAATGTATAATGTATTTGACTTTTCTTGCTACTGATTTCTGATATGGTTCTGATTCAAGGAATTCTTTATATTTTTGTATCTGTTAAGGCTTGCTGTTTATGACATGTTATTTTATTATTTCCATTATTATCTATCTTCCTCCTTATGTGATGTATTCTGTCTCAAGATCTCATGGTTGTGTATCTCTTTCTTCTTCTTCTGCATCTAGGATTTTATCGGGAATGCTGTGCAGCCTAAACTTGGGGTTCATGGATTACTTTAGTCTATTCATCGTGGAAGTTCTTTATTTTTCCTTCACTATTAAAGAATATTTTTGATACAGTAGCCTTTGTAAGTAGTTATTTTATTTCAGGGTTTGGAATACTACAGCCCATGATTTTTTGGTCTTTAATGTTTCTTCGGATTGATCTGTTGTTATTCTGATTGGTTTGCTTATTTTTAAGAAATGTGGCACTTCTGTTTTAAGCTGCTACTATTATTTCTTTGTTCTGTACTCTTGGCATTTAGGTATCTTAGCACATGGAAAACTTCTGTTCTGATCCTGCCTGTTTAACTCGTGTACTTGAATGTCCATTTGGTTACCTAGAGCTGGAGAATGTTCTGCTCTGATTTCATTGAGTAAGCTTTTTAGCCTTTTCTCTATTTTATGACCATTTCTAACATTATTTATTTGTATGTGTGGTGTCTTCTGAATGTAGAAACCCTTATCCTTATCCTCATTCCTGATTTCTGTTTTGTTTTATGTCTTTGTTGAATTTCTTATGCAAGTTGTTGAATAGCTCATTCAATATGTTGATATTTTCAACTCTTTTTTAAAAAATAGACTTGTTCACTTTATCAGTTAATTTAAATCCTCATTGATGTCAGCTATCATTCTTAAAACTAGACTTTTGAATTTCTTGACATATTAATCATTATTCTATGCTCAGATTCAGTTAATTCAAGAACCACGGGTTTTTGGAAGAGGCCTATTGCCACTTTGTCATATTTCTGTGTATGTAAGTAGTAATTTGTACATCTTTTGGAATGACTATTTCCTCCAATTTTATTTGAAGGCCTCCTTTACTAGTAGCTTTCTTTTTAGGGTTCAGGCTTCCAGTACCACTCAGGAGAAAACAAGCTGCAGTAACAACAATGCCGAAACAAAGTAGATGGAGAAACAGGACTAATTAAAACCAACTGCTGTATCATCAATAACCATAGAAAATAAAATTGCAAAAATATTATAAAATAAAATATGGAGTTAAAAATTAATTAGGACAAAATAAATGACATAAAGCTGGGACAAATAGGAAAAAGAAAAGTATGGTTAAGTAAAAAAAGAAGGAAAGAAAGAATAATGTGGAAAAGAGTAAGTGACAAAACTGAAAAAAAAATCCTGTAAATTAGGCAAAACCGAAAAAAGAAAAAACCAATAACTGAAAATCAAGGGAGAACAGAAGAATAGAAGAGACCGTAAGGAGTGGAGAAGATTTGCTTAACATCAGAAACTTAGTCAGAAGGCCGCAAATCAAACTTCATTTATATAAAATGACCTAGTTCAACACCACACATTCTTTCTAACCTAACCTCTCTGGTCTGTGGATTGTAGCATGATTTCCCTTTACTTTACAGCTAATGTATCCATGTATATGTGAGTACTTGCCATGCTTTGCTTTCTGGGTCTTGGTTCCCTCACCCAGGATGATTTTTTGTAGTTCCATTCATTGCCTACAAATTTCATGATGTTATTTATTTTGCCTTCAATATGTGCTGTGGTAAAGGTGGCACAGAAATTGTGGGAATGGCCAACCAATGACTGGTTCATCCTGAGACCTGTGCCAGGAGAGGGGCCCCACCTTTGACACTGGTTGGAACTCCAGGACCCAGAAGATGGATAGTCCAGAGATGTAGAACAGAACCAAATTCATCTGGCTAAAGAACAAAAAATGTCAGTGTAGTGATGCCTAATGATACTCTGCTATACTCATAGGTATATACTCATAGGTGACTAGCCCAATTGTCACCAGAGAGGCTTTACACAGCAACTGATGAAAATGGATGTAGAGAGCCAAAACTAAACATTAGGCAGAGTTCAGGGAATCCTGTGGAAGAGGAGGAGAAAAAACTGTAAGAACCAGAGGGGTCAAGGACACCCCCCAAAAACTCACAGAATCAACTAACCTAGACTCACAGAGACTGAACCAACAACCAGGGAGCCTGCATGTTACCATGCTACTGTTGTGTAGCTTGTTTTTCTTGTGGGACTCCTAACAGTGGGATCAGGGCCTCTCTGACTCTTTTGTGGTACAATTGAGCATCCTTTGGGTATAACCCCAAAAGTGGTATTGCTGGGTCTTGAGGAAGGTTGTTTCCTAATTTTCTGAGAAATTTCCATACTGATATACAAAGAGGCTGTAACAGCTTGCACTCCCGCCAGCAATGGAGGAGGGTTCACTTTACCCCACAACCTCTCCAGCATAAGTTGTCATCAGTGATTTTGATCTTGGCCATTCTTACAGTTATAAGATGGAATCTTAGAGTTGTTTTGATTTGCAATTCTCTGATGGCTAAGGATGTTGAGCATTTCCTTAAGTGTCTTTCGGCCATTTTAGATTCCTCTGTTGAGAGTTCTCTGTTTAGGTCTGTACTCCATTTTTTTTATTGGATTATGTGTTCTTTTGATCAATGTGTTGAGTTCTTTGTATATTTTGGAGATCAGATCTCCGTCTGGTGTGGGGTTGGTGAAGATCTTTTCCCATTCTGTAGACTGCATTTTATCTTGTCAACCATGTCCTTTGCTTTACAGAAGCATTTCAGTTTCAGGAGGTCCCATTTATTAATTGTTTCTCTCAGTGTCTGTGCTGCTGGGGTTCTACTTAGGAAGTGGTCTTCTGTGCCAGTGCATTCAAATGTACTTCCCCCTTTCTGTTCTATGAGGTTCAGTGTGCCTGGCTTTATGTTGAAGTCTTTGATCCATTTGTACTTGAGTTTTGTGCATGGTGATAGACATGGATTCTACATGTTGATATCCAGTTATGCCAGCATCATTTGTTAAATATGCTTTCTTTTTTCCATTTTATATTTTTTGCTTATTTCTCAAAAATCAGGTGTTCATAGGTGTGTTGATTAATATCTGGGTCTTTGATTCAGTTCCATTGATCCTCCTGTCTGTTTTTATGCCAATACCAGGCTGTTTTCAGTACTGTAGCTCTGTAGTAGAGTTTGAAGTCAGGGATTGTGATGTCTCCAGAAGTTTTTTATTGTACAGGATTGTTTTGGCTATCCTGGGTTTTTTGCTTTTCTATATGAGATTGAGTACTGTTCTTTTGAGGTCTGTGAAGCATTTGTCTGTGAAGAATCTGTAGATTACTTTTGGTAAGATTGCCATTTTTACTATGTTAATTCTACCTACCCAAGAGCATGGGAGATCTTTCCATTTTCTGGTGTCTTCTTCAATTTCATTCTTCAAAGATTTAAATTTCTTGTCATACTAGTCTTACACTTGTTTGGTTAGAATTACTCTGAGATATTTTATGCTATTTATGGCTATTGTAAAGGGTGATGTTTCTCTGATTTCTTTCTCAGCTCACTTATCATCTGTGTAAAGGATGGCTACTGATTTTTTTGAGTTACTTTTGTATCCTGCTACATTACTGAAAGTGTTTATGAGTTGTAGAAGTTCCTTGGTAGAATTTTTGGGATCACTGTGAGTTTCTCTCCATTTAGTCTGATGTTGGCTTGCTGTATATTGCCTTTATTATGTTTAGGTATGTTCCTTGTATTCCTGCTCTCTTAAGACCTTTATCATGAAGGGATGTTTTATTTTGTCAAAGGCTTTTTCAGCATTTGATGAGATGATCATGTGGTTTTTATTTTCAGTTTGTTTATATGATGAATTACATTGACAGATTTTCATATATTGAACAATCCCTGCATCTCTGGGATGAAACTGACTTGATCATGATAGATTATGGTTCTGATGTGTTCTTGGATTCGATTTGCCAGTATTTTATTTAGTATTTTTGCAACAATGTTCATGAGTTAGATTGGTCTGTAATCCTCTTTCTTAGCAATGTCTTTATATGGTTTCGGTAACAGGGTTATTGTAGCCTCATAAAAGAGTTTGTTTTTTAAACAATGCTCCTTCTGTTTCTATTTGTGGAACAATTTGAGGAGTATTGGTATTAGTTCTTCTTTGATATTCTTGTAGATTTCTGAGCTGAAACCATCTGGTCCTGGGATTTTTTTTTTTGTAGGGAGACTTTTGATGACTATTTTCTTTTTCTTTAGCAGTTACAGGTCTATTTAATTTGCTTATCTGGTCTTGCTTTAATTTTGGTAAGTGATATTTATCCAGAAAGTTCTCCATTTCTTTTAAGTTTTCCAATTTGTGGAGTACAGGTTTTGAAAATATGACCTGATGATTCTCTGGATTTCCTCTGTGTCTGTTATTATGTCCCCCTTTTGATTTCTGATTTTGTTAATTTGGATATTCTCTCTCTGCCTTTTGGCTAGTTTGGATAAAGGCTTGTCTATTTTGTTGGTTTTCTCTAAGAACCAACTCTTTGTCTCATTGATTCTTTGTATTGTTTTCTTTGATACTACTTTGTTGAGTTCACCTCTCAATTTGGTTATTTCCTGCTGTTTAGTTCTCTTGGGTGAGTTAGCTTATTTTTGTTCTAAAGTTTTCAAATGTTCTGTTTATTCATTAATGTGGGATTTTTCCAGCTTCTTTATGTAGGCATTTAGTGGTATGAACTTTCCTCTTAACATTGCTTTCATTGTGTCCCATAAATTTGGGTATGCTGTGTGGCCATTTTCATTGAATTTTAGGAAGTATTTAATTTCTCACTTTATTTCTTCCTTGACCCATTGATGTTTCAGGTGAACATTGCTTAATGTGTTTGTGGGCTTTCTGGATTTAGTGTTGCTGTTAAATTCTAGTTTTAAGCCATGGTGATCTGATAAGGTACATGGGGTTATTCCAATTGTTTTTGTATCTGTATTATTACTGAGTATGTCGTCAATTTTTGAGAAAGTTTCATGAGGTGCCGAGAAGAAAGTATATTCTTTTCTGTTTGGATGGAATATTCTATAGATGTCTGTTCAGTCCATATGAGTCATAAGATCTGTTACTTCCCTTATTTCTATTATACTCAATACTGAGCTAGTGTAGGATTTCTTTTTAGTGTCCGTCTTCATATTTCTCTGTTATTTCTTTTCTGACAGACCTGTTCAGTGGTGAGAGTGGAGTGTTGAAGTCTCCCACTATTAGTGTGTGTGGTTTAATGTATGATTTAAGCTTTAGAAGTGTTTCCTTTACATATGAGTGTGCCCTTGTATTCGGGACATAGATGTTCACTATTGAGATTTCCTCTTGATGACTTTTTCCTGTGACTAATATGAAATGTCCTTCTTTGTCTATTTTTATTGATTTTACCTTAAAATCTATTTTGTTAGATATTAGGATAGCTACACCAGCTTGTTTCTTATGTACATTTGATTGGAAAATTTTTACTCTGAGGTGATGCCATTCTTTGAGGTTGAGATGTGCTTCTTGTTTGCAGCAGAAGGATGGATTCTGTTTTCATATCCATTCTGTTAGTCTGTGTCTTTTTATAGGTGAGTTGAGTCCATTTATATTAATGGATATTAATTACCACTGATTGCTTTCTCCTGTTAATTTAGTTTTTATTAATTAAATAAGTTGGTGATGTTATTTTGTGTGCTTTTCCCTTCTTTGGGATTTGCTCCTGTGAGATCATCAATTGTCTGTGTTTTTGTTTATGTAGCCAACTTCCTTGGGTTGGAGTTTTCCTTCTAGCACTTTGTGTAGGGCTGGGTTTGTGGCTAGGTATTGGTTAAATCTGGATTTGTCATGAAGTATCTTGTTTTGTCCTTCTATGGTGATTGAAAGTTTTGCTGGGTATAGTAGTCTGAGCTGGCATCTATGGTCTCTTAATGTCTATATAATACTTGACCAGGACCTTGTGGCTTTTATTGTCTCCATTGAGAAGTCAGGTGTAATTCTGATAGGTCTGACTTTATATGTTACTTAGCCTTATTCCTTTGCAGGTTTTAATATTCTTTCTTTATCCTGTATGTTTATTGTTTTGATTATTATGTGACAAGGGGACTTTTTTAAAAATCTAGTCTATTCTATGATTTTGTTAAATATATTTTCTGTGCTTTTGAGTTGAACTTCTCCTTCTTCTATACCTATTATTCCTAGGTTTGGTCTTTTCATAGTGTCCCATATTTCTTGGATATTTTGTGTTAAGCTTTTGTTAGATTTAATGTTTTCTTTGACTGATGAGTCTATTTCCTCCATCTGCACTTGAGATTTTCTCTTCCATCTCTTGTATTCTGCTGTTTATGCTTGCATTTGTGGTTCCTGGTTGTTTTCTCATTATTTCTGTTCCTACAATTCACTTGGCTTGTGATTTCTTTATTGTCTCTATTTCAGTTTTCAAGTTAAATAGTTTCTTTCATATGTTTGATTGCTTTTTCTTGGTTTTCTTTTAGGGATTTGTTGATGTCTTCCAATTTTTTGTTTGTCTTTTCCTCTATTTTATGTGCAAGTTTTTCATTTCCTTTTTAAGGTTCTCAAACATTTTTCTAAAGTTACTTTTTAGGTCATTTTCTTCTGCTTCATCTATATTTGTTTGTTCAAGTCTTGCTGTTGTATGGTCACGAGTTTTTACTGGTGTCGCGCTGTTCTTTGTGGTGTTATGCGTGTTCTTACCTTGTCTACCCATCTTTTTCTCTGACTGGTGTAGTTGGGGTTGTCTGTGACTCTGATGATTAATCTTCCAGATACTAGTGGATCCAAGGCTCAGATGGTTGCTCCTTGTGGTGCAGTCAGTGCCACAGTTCCAGTCAACCTGTTGGTCACTCTGTGATCCTGGAGGTCACTAGGCACTCCTGCTCCTGTGGAATTTGCTGTCTCAGGCCTCCTCCACCCTAGGTGGATGGTTCAGTCCTATGTCTGTAAATGTCCCTGGTTTGGATCTGCTCCTGCTCTTGTGGAGCTCACTGTCTCAGGCCTGCTCTGGCCTAGGTCATTGGCTCAATCCTGCTTTTGTGGAGTTTGCTGTCTCAGGCTTGCTCTGGCCTAGATTGCTCGTTCAATCCTGTTTCTGTAAATGTCCTTGTCCGGGTTTGCTCCTGTTCCTGTGGAGTTCACTGTCTCAGGCCTGCTCCAGCATAGTTGGTGGCAGAACTTCTTAAAGAAGCTGTGATATATTTGCTGCTAATGCTGAGTCTAGAAGCCTTTCTTAAAGGAGCCATGCCACTGCTTGCCGCCAGCAAACAGCTTGCCAGAGAAAAGATGGTTACCAAGGAGCTGTGCTTGATTCTGTTCTTGTCTGTCTAGAATCCTTTTTTATTTTAAAGCTTTCTTAGGCTTTGTGTGGAAATTCTTGCCAAACATTTGGATGCCATTTGTAGATGGAAGTTTCTGTCCTGCCCAGTCCTACAACTGTTCAGTCCCAAAGAAGCATGCAGAAGCTTATATTAATTATCAATTGTTTGGCCTTTTAACTCAGGCTTATTATTAACTAGGTCTTACAACTTAAATTAACCCATAATTATTTTTTATGTTCAGCCATGTGGCTTGGTACCTCTTCTCAGTACCTCTTCTTGGTACCTTGCTTCCTCTGTGTCTGCCTGGTGACTGTGTCTCTGCCTTTCCTCTTCCCAGAGTTCTCCTAGTCTTGTTGCCCCACCTATAGTTCCTTCCTAGCTACTGGCCAGTCAGAATTTTATTAATTAATATGAGTGACAAATCTTTACAGTGTACAAGAGCATTATTTCACAGCATGTAGTAGTTCTATTTGGATGTTTGGTTGGTGGGAGAGACTTTTTTCTTTTGCATTTGAGATTTTCTAGACTTTTACAACAAATCAAGGAAATTATCAATTCACAGCTTTTAAGCACTCCCACTAGTTTGTCACATTGTAATATTTTTACTTTAAAAAGAGTGTATTATGGACATTTGCTCATGTATTTTTGTCATGGCAAAATATACATAATAAATTTGTCATTTTACCATTTAAATGTACAGTTCAGGATCTCTAAATCCAATTACATTGCTGTGAATAAAATTTTCATTTTGTAATATTGGTAGTTGCAAAGTGTTCCATTTAATGGCTATTGCTCTATTTAACAAATTTATTATTATATATTTAAGTGGTTTCAATGAATTATTTTTACAATAAAACTGTGAGTGTCTAGAGGTTGATCTAGGATATTAGAACATTTTAGGTGGGTATTAGGGATATTTATTGTGAGAATGGGTAGGGTGGTGGGACCAGAAGGTAAGAGAACTAATCATATATGACATCAGCATTTGCATCTTGCCCATACTATCTCCTAGTGACTTTTACTTCTCTGTGAAGAGACTATAAAGAAACAGGAAAACTCAGATCCCACGTCAGTGTTCTTTTGTTCCTTGTTTCATATGAACACACTGAGGAATATTTCTGGACTTTAGAAATGTTCTGTGTTTAAACTCAGTATATATCTGGTTAGAAGTTTTAGTCCATAAATTGAATTGTTTAAGTCCTAACTTTTTCTCATGACTTTGTTCTAGAAGAAGGAAAGTGTTGATGAAAAAGTGCAGCCACACCTGTGACTGAGGACTATGGAGATTTCTGGTTAGATTTAACATGCAATATCCTCTCTAGGCTCAGGCTATTGGTGCTATTTAGGAAGGTTCTAGAACCTTTTGGATGTTTTGTCATAGACTAGCTAGAGGAGGATGGCTACTTTTGGTTCTGGAAAGAACTCTATGCATCCTGATTGTTTCTACCTTTGCAGATGAACCTCTGACTGCAGTTTCTCACCTGCCATTTAATTATGAACCAATCAATCAGTTGATTGAACATCCTGTTTAGACCCCAAATCCTCCATTTTGTTGACTTCACATTTCCATTTGAGGTCCTTCTCCCTTCCAACTCCTACTGCAAGCAGATTTTACTCTAAGAAAGTAAGATGAAATAGCAAGTACTTGTTGATTATATTCAACTTATCAGTTTTGCTGTTATACTGCATTTTGTCATTGTAACATTTTTTATGTCTTTTAAAGTAATTTAATGCAATTTGGGAAGTACAAAAATATTTAAAGAAATAGAAAGTAATTATAATACCATTTATTTGGTTTCTTTCTGTTGCTGTAATAAAACATGGGGAAGAAGGGATTTACTTTGTTTATACTTCCAGGTAGTACCAATCATTGAGGGAAGTCATGGCAGGAACTCAAGCAGGAAATGAAGCAGAAACTGGAGAAACACTGCTTCCTGGCTTTCTCACAGACCCATCACTTAGCTAGCTCTGTCTAAAATCCAGGAGGCAGGGAATGGTGTTTCCCAGAGTGGACAGGATCCTTCTATATTGATTAACAATCAATACAATCTCCACAATCCCTCAGTTGAACTTTGAGACTGTCTTTTTAGGCTACACTATGCTATGATAAGCTTGTTGTAAGAGGACACTTGCTTGTTTCCTGGCTGCCTAGACTCCCAAAATAATCACACAGAAGCCATATTATTTGCAATGCTGTTTGGCCAATAGCTTAAGCTTATTTCTGGCTAACTCATATCCTAAACTAACCCATATCTATTAATCTGTGTATCGCCATGTGGCTGTGGCTTACTGGGTAAGTTCCGCCCAGCATTTGTCTCTGGCGAAGGTTACATGGCTTCTCCCTACTCTGCCTTCCTTCTCCCAGCATTTCAGTTTAGTTTTCCCTGCCTAGCCCTATTCGTTTGCCCTATCACAGGCCAAGACATTTTCCTTATTAACCAATGGTAATCATAGCATATAGTGGGGAATCCCACATCACAAGCTGATAATTAGAACTAAGTAAGACATCATCATTTAGGTTCACATATTATGGTATTTCCTACTTCTTTCATGCCCATTTTTCCATGTAGTTGGGGTCACACTGCGACTATACTAGTTGGTGCATCGCTTTTTCTTGATCATTCTATGAAGCATTTCCATGAGTATGTGAGTTTTATTCTTACCCTAAATTTAGGGACAGTATAATAAAAGGCTTTAAAGATAAGAGGGAAAGAAGAAACTACTTAAGGGAAGGATAAGGTAACCTTGAGCACTGAAATAGTGACTATCTTAAGCTGAGTGTGCTATAGATTATGTATTTTAAGACAGTATTAAAACAAGAATGTAAAACTGATTTTCTTGATTTCTTTTCAAAATGTGGTTATAGAAATATTAAAATTGCATGAGTTACATTTCTATTAGAATTATTGTTGAGGATAGTGTAATGACATCTGAAAATGGAAGGATGAGTCCCACAGGAAGGCCAGCTGGTGGGATGGATACATGGTTTTCAGAAGAGCACATAGCCAATCTACAGTGACCTTTAAGAAGGGGAAAGTCTGAATAATAAATACCTTGATCTCATTCTACATTCAACCAGTTCTCTCACTTCCTGTCTGTATCTAACATTGATTTAGTTCAATAGGATGCAAGCAGAAAGAGCCAGCTAGTGGAGTCCATTGAATTTGAAATATCCAAAGCCAGAGCAGGGTAGAAGAAGATGAGAGTGAAGCTGTCCTTGGCCCCTTCTACCTAGTTCCTACACCCCTCAGTGATCTTCACTTTTTAGGGTTTTGTACAAGATTATGTCATATATCCAAACAAATATGAATGTGAGTCATTGTTTCTCTCATTCCTTCTTGTTTCATTACCATGTCACCCACATTTTGAAGAAAATCAGTTTATTTTGTTGGAATGATGGTGTAGGAGGTTTTTCTGTATTTGTGTTGCTTTCATTGGTTCTTCTGTATTTGTGTTGCTTTCATTGGTGAATAAATAAACTGTGCTGGTCTTTTAATAGGGCAGAAATCAGGTAGGCAGTGTAGACAGAAGGGAATGCTGGGAAGAAGGTAGTGTGGCAGACACCATGAAACTCCTGTCTGAACTGACGCTGGTTAGGAATCTTTCCCGGTAAGCCACGACCTCGTGGTGCTATACAGATGATTAAAAATGGGTTAAATCAAGATGTGAGAGTTAGCCAATAAAAGGCTAGAACTAATGGGCCAGGCAGTAATTTAATTAATACAATTTCTGTGTGGTTATTTTGGGGCTTAAGCTATCTGGGCAGTGGGACAGAGCTGCCTGGCCTCTTACTACAGAATGAAGCAGGTTGTAGTCATACATTTATGAATACATACATTTATATATGAATATATGTACATACACATATATGCATATATATTCCTAATGTATGTAACAGTAATTAAAAAGAGGTGATGGATTTTAAAGAGAGCAAGGGAATACATGGGAGGGTTTAGAAGGAGAAATGGAAAGGGGGAAATGATAGGGATTATAATCTCAAAAGATAAAAAAAATATATTTTGAGTTAATTGTAAGACTATTGTTCCTTGACTGGGAAGTTTTGCTGCTTTTAATAACATTCCTTTTGTTGGGAATGGAGGACACCAAGAGAACAGGACTCTCTGAGTCAACTCCGCAAAGCTCATATGAATTCAAAGAGACTATAGTTGCAGCTATGGGGCCTACAAGGGTCTGTACCAGGTCCCTTTTGTATATTATAGCGATTAGCTTAGTGTTTTTATGAAACTCCTGTGTGAATAAGTGGGTCTCTGATTCTTGTGCCTGCTCTTGGGACTCTTTTCCATTAGTTTGCCTTGTCCAACTTCAATATGATGATTTTTGGTTTATCTTATATTTTATTTTGTTATATTTGTTATCTCTTGCAAGCCTATTTTTTTTTTTAATGAGAGACAGAAAGGGAGCTGTCACATCACTATGGACTAGTGTTCACATGTGGCACAGCTCTCCTTTTCAGTTGTAACTTGCTTCTCTTGTTTTTGACAACTCCCTGTTCTGTAGACTTTCCTTACTCCAGCCTTTATTATAACCATAATTCTATTGAATGTGCAAATAAACCCAGCTCTTTAAATATCTCACATATTAATAAATATATATAGCAGTCTTTCTGTAACGCAGACATTCTATTTAGAATATCCTTTCAATTCACTCATGCTTTCTGGAATCATAGATTTTCACTCTTTTTAAAGGCTGAGTAATAGTCCATTTTGCATATATACACTTAAAAAAGTTTTTCCTGGTGTAGGAGGTCCTTCTGTATTTCTGTTGCTTTCATTGGTTAAATAAAGAGACTGCCTTGGCCTTTTGATAGGGCAGCCGTTAGGTGGGTGGAGTAGACAGAACGGAAGGTTGGGAGAGAGAAGGCAATGTGGTAGATGCCATGCTTCTCCAGTCCAAGATGGACATTGGTTAGACTCATGCCGGTAAGCCACAGTCAAGTGGCGATACACATTAATGGAAATGGGTTAATCAAGATGTGAGAGTTAGCCAATAAGAGGCTAGAACTAATGGGCCAGGCAGTAATTAAATGAATACAGTTTCAGTGTAATTATTTCGGGCATAAGCTAACCGGGCGTCGGGAATGCAGCCCTCTCCTCCCTACTACATTTTCCACTGATGAACATAGAGGTTGATTCCAAATCTTTGCCATTGAGACAATACTGCAATGAACTTGGGGGAGCAGATAGCTCGTTCACCTATGCATTTCAGTTTCTTTGGACGAATTCTTAGAAGTGGAATTGCTGGATCTTTTGATCATTCTATTTTTAACTTTCTCGATGAACCTTCTTACTGTTTTCGACAATAACTATGTTAATTTACATTATAACTAACAGCATGCAAAGCTCCTTCTCCATATCCTCGGTAGCCATGCTAATAGCTGAGAGAATGTACTTCACCTACTTTCTTTCTCCCTTTCCTTCTACAAGAACAGAAAGTATCTTTTTTATACCTGTTTAAGTCCAAGAACAGTGCCTGACACAGAAGGGATGCTCTGCAGCTCTTGCATTTGTTAATGAAGTTTCAGTTCCTTTTCTTGTAGTTGTGACCAAATTCTTGACAAAAACAACCCAAGGGGCAGAAGATTTACTTTGACTTGTGGTTTGAGAGGACATAGTCCATTATGGCAGAATGGCATGGTGGTGGGCAGCTCCATGGCGACAGGAGTGTGCAACCATTTGTTCACATCAAGTTGGATCAGGAAGCAGCAAAAGGGAACCTTCCCCCTTTGTTAATTATTTCTAGAAACAGCCTTATAGACATGCCCAGAAGTGTGTCTAACCATCTTCCTAAATGATTCCAAATCCAGCCAGGTTGACAGCAAAGATTATCTATTACAGTAGTGGTTTGTGTGGCATTGTTTTTATGACTACAAGATTTCCTTAATTGTATTATAAAACATATGGTCTTTGCATGCAGTTTCACTATTCACGCCCCAGGATACCTTAAGAATGGGCTAGCACCTCTCATGTAAGGTTGCCAGGGTCTCTCAGTCAAGTCTAGAAGTCAGTATTGGCTAGTCTTTCTAGATTCATTTTTTAAAAATGTGGATATGAAGTTAAAACAACTTTGAGTGCCATTTGGAGGAGATAATCTTTCTCCATTGGGTTTTTAATCCTTGATCAAATGATAAGTCTGTGTAGTTATGTGGATCTTTTTGAGAGCGCTCCATCGTTCTGATGGACCAATTTGATCAGTTTATTTGTCTGTTACTTCATTGCTGCCACCATGTTGTGAGCATTGTCCATTGTAGTAAGTCTTCAAGTTAAATAACAATCATCCCTCTTATTTTTCTTTTCCATCAGCATCCTGGTGTATAGTCATGTAAACATTAGAATCAGTCTGCTGATACCCATGAAGTGATTTTCTTTAACTTAAGATCTTGGGTAGAAGGGAATTATATCTATACATCAATTGCAAAGAATTAACATTGAAAATATTGAGGTGTTTTTGTCCATGAATATTTCTCTTTCCATTTATTCAATTCTTTGATTTCTTTCATAAGACTTCTGTGTACTTTCCCTTGTGTGTGCGTGTGTGTAACTATTTTCTCTCCATTCTTTAGCTTGCCTCTTCATTCTTTTGACAGTGTCCCTTAGTAGTAAAAATGTTCAGTTTTAGTGGAGTGAAGCTAGTGAGCACACACGTGTATATCTATGCATTTTGTTTGATTTATTCCTACATATTTCACTTTACGTGGTACCAGTGTAAATTTTAAGTTTTAAATTTCAAGTTCCTGGTGTTGATCCTAGTTTATAGAAAGGTGATTTTGATATATTCTGTATATTACAGCCTTATTATAAGAATCTATTAATTTTATTGTCATAACATAACTTCATAAGACTTTTGAGCATCAAAGTGTTACTGTAGAGAATTGTACATGGTTATTTAGCCAATAGAGGTTGAACACTTCATATTCAAACTGTTTGGACCTGGAAGTGATTTGGATCACAGAGCATTTTTAATTTTACAGTATTTGCATTTTAATAATGACCTATATGAATTTTCTATTGAATTGTTGGTTTCATATATCATACTGATTAATTCTAAAATGCTATAAATATTTATAACATTATATTTACTGTATTCCTAAATTTTTATGTTTTATCTAAATTTGTTGCTTTTTAAATATGAAATAATAAAATAGAAAGCAATGGAAAATTTTTGTTACTTGAATTTTCATGGAGAAAGGGGTCTGCCGCAGGGATAATTTCAGGAGTAACTTCTGGTCACTACCTAAAGAATCCCTGATGTTGGCTTTGCCCTCTGTGTGCTAGACAGGAGCTGCACTGCTGTGCTCTGTCCCCAGCAGCTTTATGCTTTCCAAGATAAAAAAGAAAAGATAAGTCCATGTCCAGACTAGCCATGGACTTACTTTATAACTCAGGCTTTGAACTTGTGATTCTCTTGACTCAGCCTCCCAAATAGCTGGGGATACAGGCCTGTAATCACCAATTCTGGGCTTTGATTCATAATTACTACTTATTTACCCTTGTGACAAATACAGTTATTTTAGAAAACACTGTAGAGATACACCAGGACTTTCTTCCTTTCATAGTGTGATTGAATTTTATGAAATTTTCAGTTAGGAATGAAAGTGTGTATTTTCATGAAGTATGTCTGCATGTACTGAAAGCAATCCTTAGTGTGTTACTGAACGGTCATTAATCATGTCATTGCATCATTCCATATTGCAAGGTTTCTTTTCCAAACTTTAGATTTCCTTTGGGACTACAGAGCTATCTGGATTGTTAAGAGACATTCTGAAGACACGGCTGAAGGCTTCTCAAAATCACAGTATTTTTAAATGAAAGTCTTTTGTCCTAGACATGTAAGGTTCTGAGTTTAAATGTAATATTGAGTCATCAAAGTACTGTTTTATGGAGAAAACCAAAACACATTCTTTCTCATGTTAAATCATTTTAGGCACTCTCAGATCTGACAGAATACACCTGCCAGGGAATTTCACTCTGCATGATCTGCTGGCTGTTCTCCCCAGAGTGGACCCAGTTTTGGTTATTAGATTAACGGGTGAACAGCTACTTGAAGCACTTGAAAAAAAAAAAGAGGGTACTGAGGAGAGGTAACGAGCCATGTGGCAGAATGTAGATTAATATAAATGGGTTAATTTGTGTTCTAAGAGCCAGTTAATTTATGTTTTAAAAGCCAGGTGGTGGTGGCACACACCTTTAATCCCAGCACTTGGGAAGCAGAGGCAGGTAAATTTCTGTGAGTTCAAGGCCAGCCTGGTCTTTAAAAAAAAAGAGCGAGCGAGCTAAGGCCAAGCTTTCACAGTTGAAAAATGTCTCAATGTCATTAGAAAGCTAGTGATATAAAGAGAAGACCAGTTAAGATGGCACTATAGGGAAGTGGTGAATCTGTAGAAGGTGGGGTTTAGAGGAAGAAATGATGTCATTAGGGTTGTGACTTTATACTGAAACCCAAGCTGTTTGAAGCAATTCCACCTCTTACTCCCATCCATGAAGGTCTTCATCATCATAGGATCAAAGACAAGCCAATGCAGCCAGATAATTTATACCCACTAATGGTATATTCAAATGAATATGAAATTCAATGGGAGTCCACTGAAGGTTAGAACAGGAATAGATATGAATTTAAAAACTTTCCTATTTCATGGATATGTTGCATGTTTTAATCAGTTATCACTTGGGAAAAGTTAGGTTGACTCTATATTTTGTCTATTGTGGATTTGCTGCCTTGATGTACATGTACTAGTTCTTGTTTGGCAAAAAAAAAAAGAAAGAAAATGGGATTTACAAGTACCCCGCTCTAGATGGGAGGTATGTTCAATGTTTCTACTAAATGATGTACTTAATTTTAAAATAGGACTGAAAAAAGACAAATTTAAATATGGCTTAACATTTTAAAATTTAAAATTAAAGAGCCTTAAATTATTAATGTTAAAATGTAAGTATAGCTTAAAAACTCTAATTCTTATTTTTACTAAATAATGTTGAGAGTGGCAACATATTGGTATGTAAAAAAGCTGTTACTAAAATTAGCATTATTTTAGTTATATATAGGTATATTTATGTAGGTATTGAATTTCAGTATTTAAGCAAAGCTAGTTTTTTACTTTCTTTAAATTATTTGAAAGATAAAGTACTATTTTGCTGTCTAGTTTTATATACCTATCTCACTAGAAGTTTTAGGTCGATGATGCAAAGGTGGCAGGCTTAGGTGACTTAGCTGTGTGGGAGCTTCTCCTCTGTGTTGGAGCCTTAAGTCAGACATCTGAAAATATCATTTAAGGTATCATCATATTGCACCTGTGATAGCGTACCATAGTGGTAAGAATTGGAAACTGGAAAATATGACGGAAATCCCCTAGAGTAAGAATTCAGAGAAACATTTTATGCTTTCATAAGCTACTATTTCAAATTTGGTTAAAAATATGTATAGGAATTTCATGAACGTACTATATGATTCATCCTTTTCCATACAGCTGACAGTTTCCTAGTTTTTCAGAGTTGTAAAGTTATTGTCAGAATCAATTCAAGAACATTTTCGTCACTGTGCAAAGAAACCCACCCTGCCATTCACTTTCCATTTTCTCCCAAGCCCCTCTGCTCCAGGTAAACAATTTACTTTAGTCTCTGTGGGTTTACCTGTTTTTCAGTTACAGGAGCCAACCGGGTAATGTGACCCCTTACTGGCTTCTTTCACTTACCATGTTTTCAAGGTTTATCCATATTGTAGTATGTGTCAGCACTTATTTCTTTTTATTGGTGAGTACCACACCATTTATGGAGAATAACACATTTACCCATCCATCAGTTGATGAAATTTGTTTCCACCTTTTCCACCATTATAAACAGCGATGCTGTGAAAATACATGTGCCAAGTGTTCTTTTTTTTTGGCTTCTTAGATACAGTAGTATAGGATTTGAGGTGCGGAGTCAAATGGAAACTGACAGACTGTTTCCCAAAGTGACTGCCCTGCTTCAACATTCTCCCGCAGTATGTTACCTAGAAGCTTCCGTTTCTCCACCTCCCTGTCAACACTTGTTACCTTCCTCGCTAGTTGTCCTAGTTAGTGTGCAACAGTTATCTCGTGATGCTGGATGGCATCTCTCTAACGGCTGCCGATGTGGAGCATCTCTTCACTGCTTGTTGGCCATTTGTGTCTTTCCTTTTGAGATGTGTCTATGCCTGTACCCTTTTGAAAAGTCTATTCTTGAAAAAAACATACTGAGTTACATAGGTGTTCTTGTCTTCTAGATAAGGTTCATGAGGTTTATGATGGGCAAACATTTTCTCTATACTGTCACCATCACACTGTTCTGTGTGTTATTTGAAGAATGAGTTGGGGTTTTTTTTTGTTTGTTTTTTATTTTTTGAGATGGGTTTCTCTGTAGCTTTGGTACCTGTCCTGGAACTAGCTCTTGTAGACCAGGCTGGCCTAGAACTCACAGAGATTTGCCTGCCTCTGCCTCCTGAATGCTAGGATTAAAGGCATGTGCTACCACCACCCGGCGAAGAATGAGTTTTAACTATTGAAGTAATCTACTATTTTCTTTTTACTTGTGCTTTCATTATCTCATTTTCATTTTTGTGAAGCTGAAGCCAGTGTCTAATACACTGTCATTGAAATTTATATTGTTTTATTTTAAGAGTTACATAATTTCTGGTTTATCTTTATGCCTTGAGCTAGTTTGAATTAATTTTTGTGTATGGCATATGATGGCAGGCCAACTTTTTAAGTACTTTGTTGTTTTAGAACACTTATTGTAAAAAAAGAAAACAATTTCTTTCTTACACTGGGTTGCCTTGGCTCTTGCCTCAAAGTGTAAAGGCTTATTAAAGCTGTTCACTCAAGTTCTATTGAGCTGTGTATGTCTGTCCATACCATGTCAACTGCTCCACCTTTGTAGGAAGCTTTAAAACAACTTAATCAATTTCTTTAAGAATTGCTTTGGCTATTTGGGGTCCTTATGGTTAAAAATGAATTTTAGAATTAGGTTAATTAATTTAATAATTTATTAATGCAGGTTAAATGTCCTGTAGAAAGGTAGGATTTTTGTGTGGATTGAGCTGAAATCTATACACCAATTCGGTTAGTATTGCCATCTTAACTTTTTTACATATTCCAGTCCAACAACATGGGATAGTTTACCATTCACTTAATTCTTCTGTAATTATAAGTGCTGATAGAGATGCAGAGAAAGGGGAATCTTTATGCACTATGCACAGGGATATAAATTAGTACATCCAATATGGAGAACAGCACAGAAATTCCTAAATACATAAGAATTAGACATAGCCTACAGTTCAACAGTACCATCTCTGAGTATATGGGCAAAGCAATTAGTTCAATATGCTAATGGAACATATGTGCACCTGCACTCACTGCCACACGACCTTGAGTGATAAAGATTGCGGTAACAAGGGTGGGTGGATAGTCATGTGCTCACGGTGGAACGCTGTCAGGCCAGACAATTGGAGGTAACCCTACTATTTTTGAGACCATGAATGAACCTGGGGATACCATCTAAGTTAAATACTCCAGGGACAAGAAGACAAGTGCCACATGATCTTTCAAATTGAGCCCAAAAGGCTTATTTTATTTATAGAGTAGAATGGAGATTACCAGCGCTGGAGTGCAGAAATGATGCTCCAAGGATATACAATTACAGTTTGTAGGAGGAATTATTCCAGAGATTTATTATCCAGCATGATCACTACTGTTAATTAGGACATATTATATTCTTAAAAAATGATGAGAGTTAGGTGTGCTTACTATCCATTGGAATATGTTAAATTTCCGTATTCTACGAAGTGCATTTGCTTTAAAACATATAGTACATGATAAATATTACAGTTTGATTTATTGAGACAAAATAAAATTCCAAGTTGAGTCATATTAATAAGACAGGATTATTAGCATTATTAGAAATTATTTACTTACCTTCCTTTATCCTAACAAGGGCCTCTTCCAGTGTTTCCTTTCTCAATTCAAGGCAGTTTATTTTACTCCCAAATTTGTCTTCAACTCTGCCATGATTTTTATAATTGATATGTGTCTTAGAGTTCCTATCACCATAATAAAACACCATGACCAAAAGCAACTTGGGGAGGAAAGAGTTTGCCCATCTTACAGCCTTCCGTCACTGAGGGAAGACAGGGCAGGCTCTCTTAGCCTGCCTTCTATAGCACCCATGATCACTAGTCCAGGAACGTTTCTCTTTACAGTAAGGTAGACTCTCCCACAGCAACCACCAACCAAGAAAATGTCCTACAGACCTGCTCACAGACCAATCTGGTGGGGGCATTTTCTCCATTGAGGTTCTCGATCCCAAATGACTGTAGCTTGTGCCAAATTAACAGAAAACTAACCAGGACAGTGTAATAAAGCCTTGTCTGGGTGTGTGCAAGTTCAGTGATGAGACAATGCTTTTTTCAAGGAAATAATTAGAAGGATATATATAGATGAGTATTGGGCCCAGAACATGGACTCAATGTGGGCAGAGAGGCATGGAGAATGAGCGGTACTAGTCAGTCTGCCGAGCCTGATACATAATTAGGGAAGTGGTTTAATTAGTCCCAAATATCAGTAATTTTTCCTCAGTGCAATGTAAAGATATTTGAGAATACCTTCGCATCTAATTTTAATCAAATTTTTGACAATATCTCTGCATACAAACTAATCAGCTTCCATCTGAAACTTGATTAGCTGATTATACCTTAAAAACCTCTCTTGTGTCTATCTCCAACAGACCATCTATAGGACAATATTTTCCATATATCTGCACCAGTTATTTTTCTAAAATATAAATAGTTCATGTAATGCTTCTGCTTCAAATTACATAACAGTTCTCTTTAGCCTACAGTAACTGATCTCAAGTACTTTGGAGGCATATTCTCAAACTGGCTCAACGTTGCCTTTTCAAACTCAAGTCACCTGTCATATATGAACTGTACTTCTGCCGTCTCACTTACTAAGAAACCCTTCTTTTAACTCCTGATGCACAGGCTGCCTCATGCCTTTGTCCCCAACAGTCTGTGCTGTCTGCCTAGAATGCCCTTCCTCTGTACTTCGGCTTAAGCATCCCCTTTCAGCTGTTCTTGTGATAGAAGATTCAGTTGAATACTTGAGATCCTTCTTTTCTAATATAAGCAGTCAGTGTTACAAATTTCTCTATAAGCTCTACTTTGGTGGCATCACACAGATTTTTAATGTATCATGTTCTTACCCTTGTTTAGCTGAGAGCACTTAAGTTTTTGAGATTTTCTCCTTTATCTGTGGGTTATTTATAAATTTTAGTTTCCATGATTTACTAGTTACATTTGCTATTGGTTTCTAGTTTCTACTCAGAAATCGTATTTTGTAGGATTTATATTCTTTAATATTGGAATATTTGTTTATGACATGGCTATATATATATATATAGTGTACCTTAATTAAATTTCAATATATACTTTTTTATTGGTGGTGATTTTGTTTCTGTTCTTTGAAATCCTTGCAACTTTTCTATCAACTGTAATATTTAGTAAGGAACATTGAATCCTTCAGTTAGTTGAGCGTTTTGTTTTCTCTCTGGTTAGGTTTTGGTTGATGTATTTGAAGCTTTGTTGTCAGGTGCTTATATAACCAATGTTGTACCATATTGACTAGTTGGCCATTTTATTATATAAGGTGAAGGAATCCAAAAGTTATATCTTTTTTGTTCAATTCTGTTATCTCTATTTTTGTAAATAAAATTTTTCCTACCTCTTTCTGAATTGCTCACCAAATGTTTAGTGCAAAATTTTGATATATAGATTTTGAAACTACATGCAATTTCACTTACCACAGATGTCTTTCCAAAAAATATTTAGATGTTTTATGCATAACAGTGTTTATGTCTGTGCACTATATGTATGCAGTGCCCACAGAGGCCAGAAGAAGAAGTTAGATCATCTGGAACTGGCATTGCAGACAGTTGTTGGCAGCTATGTGGGTGCTGGAAACTGAACTCAGGAGCTCTGGAAAAACTGCCAGTGCTCTTAGCCACAGAGCTACTTGTCACGTTAAATGGAATATAAAGGCTCATCTCTATGTAGTGCTCAGTGCCTTTCTATTCTCTTTACGGTATAGCGGTCCTGTAGTATAACACATCTATCTGTGTTATAAATTGCATATAACAGTTTAAACATTGCTTTCAAACATTAAAGAGTTTTAAGAGAATTAATTGTCTACTTTTCCAGATATTTTCTATTTCTATTGCTTTCTTTTCATTTCTGATTTTCCAAGTTTATTTTTTGGTATATTTCCATTTGATCTGAATAAATTCTGCCAAAACGTTTTGAAAGCATTTCTGCTGGCAAAGAGTCATCTAACTTTTATTTCAAGAGGATATTTCAGTTGGATATGGAATTCATGTGATGGTTCTTTTCCTTTAGCTTTCTGAGTAATTTCTTTCTTTTATAATATATATATTTATTTATTAAGTATACAATATTCTGTCTAATGTATGCCTGCAGGCCAGAAGAGGGCCCCACACCTCATTATGGATGGTTTTGAGCCACCATGTGGTTACTGGGAATTGAATTCAGGACCTCTGGAAGAGCAGACTATGCTCTTAACTGCTGAGCCATCTCTCCAGCACCTTTTCTGAGTAATTTCTCTGCCACCTTTTTGACTCCAAAATTTATGATGAGCATTTTCAGGTTTTACATTATTTTTCTTTTATTCACAAAGCATTGTTTTGCTCTGGTTATTTCTTGTGTTTTCTATTCAGTGGTGTGCTTCTGATGTGTCTGGCTCTGTGTTTCTCAGATTTATTCTCTCTGTGTTTGCTTTTGCTTAGATTTTGTTTATGTGTTCCATTGAATTGTAAGACTTTCTTTCACTGTTTCTTTACATTTTATTTGATAGTATATCCTTTCTTCCCTTTTCTGAGATTTAGATGACATAGTTTGACCTGGTTTCTAGTTTCATAGGTCTCTGAAACTCAGTTTATTATTATTTTTTCTCTCTGATATAAAGATTAAATTTTTTTATTAATATATTTTTTCTAGTTCATGACCTTTCTTTTCAACATGTAATCCACATTCTGCTACTGAGGCTATCCAATGAATTTTACTTTTATTTTCAAGTAAAAATTAAGAAAGATCCCCCTAAGGTTTTGTGTGTGTGTGTGTGTGTGTGTGTGTGTGTGTGTGTATTTTGAACATGTGCACAAATACAGAGGCCAAAGGTCAATGCTGGATGTCTTCCATGATCATTCTCCACCTCATTTCTTGAGGCAGGGTCCCTCATTGGTTAGTCAGTGAACTTTAGGGAACTATTTATCTTATCTCCCCAGTGCTGGGATTACAGACCTGCTGCTCTGCTTGAATTTATTTTACATGGATTCTGAGGTTCTGGGGATAGAATTCAGGTCTTCAATAGTATGTGGCCTGAGCCACCTCCTCAGTTCCTTATTCTCCTTTATATTATGTTTCATTGCAGGCACTTCCTACTATTCCATTGGATTCCAGAATGATTTTACTTCTTTATTGTGGACTATTTTTTAATGGCTGCTTTATATTTTTGGAAGTTTTATTATTTTTGTCATCTCAGCATTGCCCCTTACCCCCGCTTTGGTGTTTTCCTGGTTTTTCTTCTTTTCCTGAACATTTTTGGATTTTCTTCTGGATATTTTGAATAATATTTTGTGAGACTCTAATCTTGCTTTAGTTTCCTGGCAAGTGTTAACAGTGTTGCTTCAGTAGGCAGTAACCTGCTTAGCCCCATGCCTACTGTGTGGGCTGTGGTTTAGATGTTGGGTGTGTTTGTAGTCTTGTAGCCCTTTGCATATTTCCTCCTTGGTGCTACATGACAGCCAGTCTTTGACTCTGCCTGAGGTCTATCTGTTCCATTTTCAGAGTGATTCTCATGCTAACTATAGGCAAAGGAGAGCATAGTTCGTAAGTGGCATTATGGGTTTGTTTTCTTGAGCTTTAACAGTCAATCTCTTTCAAGCTTTCCGTGTCCTCAGGGATCATCTTTCTGGTCATCTTAATGAAAAGCAGGGTTTTAGTCACCATGGACCCCTATGACCTTGTTAAAGTACCCTGTGTTGAGGGTCAGGCGGGAGATGGCAATCAGACACACCAACTCTCTTTCAGTGTTGGTTCTTTGGGTGCCCACCACCACCACAGTGCACTGGGGCCGACTGTTGGGGATAAGGCCCTTCTTTAAATTTCTGTGGTTACATTTCCTTTCCTGGCACCCAGAAAAAGGACTTTTGAAGTTTTCTACTTATATGTTCCTTCCTACATCTGTTATGACGGTAGATGCTGGACTTCAAGAAACTAGTAATGTCTATCGGTTTAGTGAGAGCTCAAATTCTGATCCTTTTCTGGAATCCAATACAATGGTTTGCTTTTCAGAAGTCTCATGTATTGTTCCATACATCATGTCCAGAAGTAATTGAGTTCCTGGAACTGATGGGATGTGGTGTGCTTCTATGTGACCTATAACAGGACGTTCTTCCCGTGGCTTGCAAACTGTGATTGTGTATACATCTCCAGCGAACCGAAGGTGGTGTAGACTTTCTTGCTCTCCCTTCTTCCCTCCTTCTCTTCCTCTGTTTCTTCCCCCTTACTTTTTTCCTCTTTTCCTTTCTGTTTTCTTTCTTGCCTCTGCTTGCCCCTTAAATTGGTGGAAAAGAATGTTTGACTTCCTTTCTAATTCTTGATCTCTTATCAAATCTGTATTTTTTCATTGTTGGTGTCTTTCTATCCTGATCCTTGTCATCATGTGTCGCCATCATTGACTCTAAAGTCATCTGCTGTGGCCAACACTATGTGGTTTTCATTTAAACATTGCTCTCTTTTAATCTACTACTCACTTTTCTCATATGTCTCTCATCTTATGGAAATCAATTTAGCTATTCTTTTCTGCCCATGAAACTATGTGGCTTTTTTTCTTCTCATTTTTTCTTGTGTGTTGTTTCTCTGTATTCAGGACATTTTGTGGTTTGGTAACATGTGTATGTAGGTGGCAATAAGATTATATTAGTGATTTAGAAACATAACGGAAGCCTAAGGTTTTTGTTTTTTAACCAAAAGTCTCTTTAACTGAAAATAAAAGATCTATAAGCATGTTTTACTCTGTAACATTTTAAAATACTGCGGCTGAGGAATTGAGAACTATGGTAAAAATTCTGACATGGCAGGTTTATAACTATGATTTTTATTGTTTAATAATCTTGATGCTTTGTTTAGCAATTTCTCACTAAATAACACAGAAGAAAGATTTCTATCTAACTGTAATTCTAATCCAATCACGGCAATATCAAGTATTAATTGTGCTCATCCATTGTATTTTATTTGAAGTGATAGTTTCCTAGAACCTGGTACAGATTGGTATACCACAACAGGCCAGGTGGTGGAGAGGAAGAAAGCAGGTATAGGCCAGGGCAGGCAGGAGGACTGAATGTCACCGTTGTTACCTCCAGGTTACCAGAAGGCAGAAGGGAGCAGCTGCAGAGAAAGGTGGTGAGGATGGCTTAGGTTTACTATTGGGCCAGGGACTTTGCTTCCCTCAGCATCTTGTTTCCCTAGAAAAATGCTCTCGCAGCCAGTGCTCGTCTTTTTCTCAATTATCTTCTGGGTGAATCATGGTTCCAACTTATAACCATTTTGTAAACTGGAGGACAATATTCTTCACTTGATCTTAGCCCAAAGGCTGATACATAATAGATGACAGTCTTCCCAATGGCACGATTTGTATTAGAAAAGTCTTGTTAGCCTCATCTGTTTAAGATTTAGCACTGAGTTATAGCCCCAGTCATCACCCCCATCTTCATTCTCACCAAGTTGCCCAGGATGACCTTAGACTCACTTTGTAATCCATGCTGAATCGTGACCTCTTAGTCTCTCCAGTAGCCAGAGTTGTAGGTCTGTGTTACCAAGCCCATCTAGTCATTTCTTAACATGAGAGTACATGTTAATAGGAGCCAGGCATTTCTAACTTTTATAAGGGGCTGTAGTTAACATTTCAGAGGTCCATATATATTGTCTCTTTTATCACTGTATCTTTCAGTAACTGAGGATGGAAATTAAGACAACAATCTCACATTAGTTCATTTGTAGCAGACTAGAAATTCTTTAAGTTTCTCTTTGCATAGAAAGAAATAAGGATAGAATTACTCAGAGTTGCTTTCATTGATTGACTTTTTGAAACCAAAGGTCACATGACAGCTTGTGTGCACCTTGCCTATCAAGTAGCATAAAGAGATATGCTCACTTCAATTCTAATATTTTCTCACTCATAATTAGTTCTCTACAGGATTATCTGAGAATATGTTTTTACATTCCAGATTTCCTCAGGTTGCTGGGATAGAATTTGGGTTTGATCCAGATACAAAACCAGGACACCGAGTCATAAGAGACACTATGAAAGTTCAAGGACAGTACTTGAGGAAAAAAAAGTCAGTCTTCTGGCCATTAAGGAGTACATTGCAAATGTGAGATTGTTTCTTTTGAAACACTTTAAGCAAATTCACTGATGTTATACACATGCTCATGCCCACATATATTTGAGTTTCTTTTGGTGATTTCAGACCCTCAGAAAAGCATGTTTCTATTGTTGTTTTTATGAATCATGAATTGAATTAATTTTATCTCATGGTATACAAGCACGATTTCATTGTTTTGTATTATCAGATTTAAAAATACAGGCTATCTAAAATCCATGCATACCAATTCTCTTCCCTAAATGCCAGGCAAATGTTGCCAAAAATGTGTAGCCCAAAGTGCTGTTAATGGATTTCTAAATTCAAATTTAGTGATAAACATTCCTAAGACAATTAATATTTCTATTTTAGATATATTTTAATCATTTATATAATTTTTTTTACTTAGAAACACAGATGACTGGGTTTTAGGAACTTTGCAAGTGAATTCAGTGGGTTCCTCACTATTTGATATGAAGTACCAGGGCAAGGAACATTTTTAGATGCATAGGTTGTATGCATCCATGCTGAGAGCCCTTTAGTAAGTTTTAGATTAGATTCTACAATAGTATTCTAAACAGCCCCTCTTAGCTCACTTTATTTTACAATCCTCTTTAGAGATTATATGTGGCCTCTCAAGAGAGCTGGGACAATAGGGTCAAAGCTACTATTTAAAGATCTATGGAATAGGACAAAAATTTATAGTATTTAAATTTAAAAAAATAATGCCTTTATGTACATAGAAAAGGAATTACTTTCAATGCAGGAGTAAATTTAAAATGTATTTAATGCATTCGTTATTTTTGGCTTGGAAAATTGAATTACGTTTCAGTATTTCAGGGGAAAGACGGTTACGGTATGTTTAAAAGCTGCCCTCAAATGTTTGACGCTGAAAATGCACAGGTGCTGTCTATGGTCATCATGAATCAATTTGAATCAATAAAAATTTTGCAAGAAAAGAAGTGTGTTTCAGGCCATCGGATGAGTTTGATCATGACAACAAGGAAAACGCTGTCACTGACAGGTGACGGTCTGCTTTTGCTTCATGTGCTTAGACTCTGGCATTCTGTCATCTGAGGAGTGTGAAGAAATAAAGACTGACCTTTCTAAGGTCAGTTTTCTAAGGTGAAAGGCAGACACACGGGAGTCCAGTGACAAGGAATGCACAGGCATCCAAAGCTATGGAGAACAGACATGTTCTAGGAAATCATGTCCTTTTTAGGTTTTTCTGCTTCACAATCTTCAACTGCTTCTACAACATTTATCTTCTAATCTATATGAAAGTTATAACCTGTCAAATTAGTTTACTTCTGCCCAATTAAACATTTTGTCTTTTCCCACCTGATAAAACACCGTGCCTTGGCAGATAGATCCCCACTTATTGATTGAGTTTAGAATTTGATTATTTTTATAACATTACTTTAGCAACAATCCAAGACCAACTCTGATCAAATTATAATTAGTTTTATAATTGGCTGATTCTTTGATAAATAATTATATTCCTAAATAGATCCAAAATTCTGAAAGCTATGATTATACCTTTTGGAATAAACTGAATTATCTTTCCTTTTTCAAACAAGAAAGTATAAATTTTTAATGCCCTGACTTATACTTTTTGTCTAATTTTTTTCATACTTTAAGATGGAAAACAAAATGACAACTTCACATATGATCACAACCAGATGGACTTAGCGGGCTCTGCTTATGCACACATACACAACAGTAGCTGAAGTGTCATGAGTTTGAGAGGGGATGGTGGGAATGGAGGAACTGCAAGAGGGAAAAACAAGAGTAGAAATGATGTAAACATGAAAATTTTATATTCATATATAAAATTCTCAAAAAATTAAAATTATAATAATCAAATATCCTTTTGGGGTAATATGTAGCAATATTTAAAAATTATAAAAAATTTGACACATACAATTGTTTATGCTGTATTGTGTGATGTTTCTATATGTGCATACATCAGATTGTGTTCAAATCAAAGTGAGCATATGTATTTCCTTAAACATTTATTGTTTGTTTAGGTGTATAATATCTTAAAGCCAGAATTAATTGATGCATTTTTGATTATCTATAAACTCCATAATATGTTTAAAGGAGTTTTACTCATGGTTGAAGAGTTGATTGTGAAGATAAAGAAATTCTGATTAAATATTCATCATTGATTTTTAAATTTTAGTTCATATATTCTAACAAAGATTTAGTTATGACTTTAGAATATTTATTTTGGAGACCATTCATAGTTTAACTGGTTCTATTGCATTTTTAGCCTTTGAGGAAGAATCGGATGAACCGTCAGGAGTCATTGCAGTGCCTGGCATAGAAGGAAGAATCTGCCATATTTCTCCAGACATGAAAGAATATTTGTGCCAACTTAGGAGTGCGAGAAAGCAAGGCTTGAGAACCTTCCCTACCATTAATACATCTGATAATTCTGATTCCAACTAAATATAATATTGTCAGTATGTTTTGGTAGTGCCCAAATGAATTCAACCGCTTTTAGCAGCATTGGGCATAGTTACAGAATCTTGATTGTTTTTATCATTCTAGAATTGATGTTAATTCTAGGGATATTGCTCTAAATGTTCTTTCCATTTAATTTTTATCAAGTCATGTAACTTTTGACTTTTCATTGTGCTGTGCCAGAAACATTAGCAAACCTTTGTGATTTGTTTAGACAGTATACTGTTTATTGTAAATGAGATTCATGCTCACCTTTCATAGTATTTATTTGTGTATTAATTTTCCCCTTAATATTTTCCTGCCCAAATGAAATACATATGAATATATTTCCTCTCATTATTGGCTTTATTATAACTCTCTCAACCTTGTTGGAATTCCATGATACAGCAAATGAACCTCTTTTCTTGTTAGAAGTACTGGGTTTTTGTCTTAATGACAGTGTCCTTTGCTTTACAGAAGGTACTCAGTTTCAGGAGGTCCCATTTATTCATTGTTGCTCTTATTATCTGTGCTTATGTGTAGGGGTTATGTGTAGGAAGTGGTTTCCTATGCCCATGTGCTGCAGACTACTTCCGACTTTCTCTTCTATCAGGGTCAGTGTGGTCGGATTTATATTGAGGTCTTTAATCCATTTGGACTTGAGTTTTGTGCATGGTGATAGATATGGATCTATTTTCATTCTTCTACAGGTTGACATCCAGTTATGCCAGCAGCATTTGTTAAAGATGCTTTCATTCTTCCATTGTATAATTTTAGCTCCTTTGTTGAAAATCAGGTGTTCATAGGTTTGTGGGTTAATATTCGGGTCTTCAATTTGATTCCATTGGTCGACGTCTCTGTTTTTATGCCAATACCAAGCTGATTTCATTACTGTAGCTCTGTAATAGAGTTTGAAGTCAGGGATGGTAATGCCTCCAGAAGTTCCTTTATTTTATAGGATTGTTTTGGCTATCCTGGGTTTTTTGTTTTTCCATATAAAGTTGATTATTGTTCTCTCAAGGTCTGTGAAGAATTTTGTTGGGATTTTGATGGGGATTGCATTGAATTTATAGATAGCCTTTGGTAGAATTGCCATTTTTACTATGTTGATCCTACCAATCCAAGAGCATGGGAGATCCTTCCATTTTCTGGTGTCCTCTTCAACGATTTCTTTCTTCAAAGCCTTAAAGTTCTTGTCAAACAGATCTTTCACTTCCCTGGTTAGTGTTACCCCAAGATACTTTATGCTATTTGTAGCTATTGTGAAACGTGAAGTTTCTCTGATTTCCCTCTCCGCTTCTTTATCCTTTGTGTATAGGAGGGCTACTGATTTTTTTTTGAGTTGATCTTGTATCCTGCCACATCACTGAAGATATTTATTAGCTGTAGGAGTTCTTTGTTGAGTTTTTGGGGTCACTGATGTACACTATCATATCTTCTGAAAATAACGAAAGTTTGACTTCTTCCTTTCCAATTTGGATCCCCTTGATTTCCTTATGTTGTCTTATTGCTATTGCCAGAACTTCAAGCACTATGTTGATGAGATAATGAGAGAGTGGACAGCCTTGTCTTCTTCCTGATTTTAGTGGAATCGCTTTGAGTTTCTCCCCATTTAATTTGATGTTAGCTGTTGGCTTGCTCTATATTGCTTTTATTATATTTAGATATGATCCTTGTATCCCTAATCTCTCCAAGACCTTTATCATAAAGGGGTGTTGAATCCTACTGAATGGGAGATCTTCACCAACCCCACATCAGACAAAGATCTGATCTCCAAAATATATAAAGAACTCAAGAAACTAGACATTAAAATTATAAATAACCCAATTAAAAAATGGGGTAATGATCTGAACAGAGATTTCTCAACAGAAGTTCAAATGGCCAAAAGATACTTAAGGTCATGTTCAACTTCCTTAGCCATCAGGGAAATGCAAATAATTTGAGATACCATCTTACACCTGTCAGAATGGCTAAAATCAAAAACACCAATGATAGTCTATGCTGGAGAGCATGTGGAGTAAGGGGAACACTCATCCATTGCTGGTGGAAATGCAAACTTGTGCAACCACTGTGGAAATCAGCGTGGCCGTTTCTCAGGAAGTTGGGAATCAACCTACCTCAGGATCCAGCAACACCACTCTTGGGAATATACCCAAGAGATGCCAAATCTTACTACAAAAGCATTTGTTTAACTATGTTCATAGCAGCATTATTTATAATAGCCAGAACCTGAAAACAACCTAGGTGCCCCTCAATGGAAGAATGGATAAAGAAAATTTGGAATATATACACATTGGAGTACTACTCAGTGGTAAAAAAACAATGACATCTTGAATTTTGTATGCAAATGGATGGAAATAGAAAACACTATCCTGAGTAAGACAACCCAGACCCAAAAAGATGAATATGGTATGTATTCACTCATTAGTGGACTCTAGCCATATACAAAGGACATTGTTCCTAAAGTTCACAAGCCTAGGGAAGCCAAATAACAAGGTGACCTAAAGAAAAACATATATAGATCCTCCTGGATATTGGAAGCAGACAAGAATGCCAGGTAAAAGTTGGGATCATGGGGGTGGGGATAGGGGTGAGGGTGATATTGGGGGAAGGAGACGGGGAGAGAGAAGGGAGAGGGAAGGATTGGGGAGACCTTGGGGGAGTGGGAGGGTTGAGATGGAGGAAAGGCAGATATAGGAGCAGGGAAGAAGACATCTACATTAAGGGAGCTATTTTAGGGTTGGCAGGAGACTTGGCTCTAGAGGGGATCCCAGGTGTCCACGGGGATGTATTCAGCTAGGTCCTTGGGTGGCAGAGGAGAAGGTGCCTGAACTGGCCTTGTCCCATAGTCACACTGATGATTATCTTGCATATCACCATAGAATCTTTGTCTGGCGATGGATGGAGATAGAGAGAGAGAGACCCACAGAAAGCACTGGACTGAGCTCCCAAGGTCCAGTTGAAGAGCAGAGGGAAGGAGAAGATGAGCAAGGAAGTCAGGATCATGAGGGTTTGGTCCACCCACTGAGACAGTGTGCCTGATCTAATGGGAGCTCACAAAATCCAGCTGGACTGGGACTGAACAAGCACGTGATCAAACCGGATTCTCTGAATGTGGCTGCCAATGGGGGCTGACTGAGAAGCCATTGATAATGGCACTGGGACTTGTTTCTACTGCATGTTCTGGCTTTTTGGGACCCTAGTCTATTCAGATGCATACCTTCCTAGGCCTGGATGGAGGGGGGGGGCTTGGACTTCCCACAGGGCAGGGTACCCTGCCCTATCTTAAGGCTGGAGGGGGAGGGAGGAGGGTAAATGGGGGAGCAGGAGGGGAATGGGAGGAGGGGAGGAAGTGGAAATTTTTGAATGGAAAAAAATAAAAATATAAAAAAAGAAGTACTGGGTTTTCATGTTAATGACCGGAAAGCATGGGCTTTATGCAGAACAGCTGCTATTGTTGTTTCTACTAAAGCAGCCCTTCTTACCACAGTTGAATGGGAGATGTGAGCAATATAGAATTTATCAATAAACTGTTAAAAATTAGTTAAAACCAGACTGGACCAAATTCACAGTTGGTGTGCCATTGCTTAACTGGTGATAATTCCTAAATTTACCTTTTCTTTGGCCTTTTTTAACAAGGCAAAAGTTCCAATCTTAAGTCTTCTGTCATTTTCTCAGTTAATAGTTATGCACAGTGTAACCAGGGAAGAAATCATTTCTGTTTTTGGAAGACCATGCATGCCTTCCTTTAATTTGTGGGCAATAAAAGGCATATTCAGCTAGTGTTTCTATCAGTGACTAGCAGTGCCCACAGGAGCTGTGCACACTAGCCTGGCGGAGGCAAGTGGAAGTTTGTCAAGCAGAGAAGGACCTAGAACTCAGTGGTGTGGTTTTCACTTCAGTCTGCTCTACTATAACCATACTCTCAAGTGGACTTGCAGACACACGCTAGTTTCTGAGTTATCTTGGATAAGAGAAGATAAGAGTAGAAAACTTTGCTTTCAACAGTACTGTAGTAGATTATTTGTCTCATCTCAGTGATAGAATGCCCTGACAAGATCAACTTAAGAATGGGTTTATCTCCTCTAGAGCCAAGTATCTTGCCAGTCCTAAAATGACTCCAATAATGTAGATATCTTATTCCCTTCACAACACCCACCTTTCCTCCATCTCCGCCCTCCCACTCCCCCAATCTCTCCCCAGTCCTTCCCTTCTCCCTTCTCCTTCCCCCTCACCTTCCTCCGCCCCCCAACCCCACTCTATCCCCACCCCCGTATTCCCACCTTTTTCCTGGAAATCTTGTTTGCTTCCAATTTCCAAGAAGATCTATATATGATTTTCTTTGGGTTTGCCTTGCTATTTGGCTTCTCTGGGCTTGTGAGCTATAAGCTTAGTGTCCTTTGTTTTATGGCTAGGTTCCACTAATGAATGAATACGTACCATAATCGTCTTTTTGGGTTTGGGTTACCTCACTCAGGATAGCGTTTTCTATTTCCATCCATTTGCATGCAAAATTCAAGCTGTCATTGTTTTTTACTGCTGCGTAGTACTCTAATGTGTATATATTCCACACTTTCTTGATCCATTCTTCCATTGAGGGGCACCTCGGTTGTTTCCAGGTTCTGGCTATTACAAA
>PVIU01007026.1:0-95585 GCA_004026605.1 Ondatra zibethicus | reverse complement strand
CTTTGTCAAATATGAGGTGTTCATAGGTTTGTGGATTAATATCCGGGTCTTCGATTCAATTCCATTGGTCAACGTCTCTGTTTTTATGCCAATACCAAGCTGTTTTCATTACTGTCGCTCTGTAATAGAGTTTGAAGTCAGGGATGGTAATGCCTCCTGAAGTTCCTTTATTGTATAGGATTGTTTTGGCTATCCTGGGTTTTTGTTTTTCCATATACACTTATTGTTCTCTCAAGTTCTGTGAAGAACTTTGTTGGGATTTTGATGGGGATTGCATTGAATCTCTAGATTGCCTTTTGTAGAATTGCCATTTTTACTATATTGATCCTACCAATCCAGGAGCATAGGAGATCCTTCCATTTTCTGGTATTCTCTTCAATTTCTTTCTTCAAGGTCTTAAAGTTCTTGTAAAATAGATATTTTACTTCCTTGGTTAGTGTTCCCCAAGATACTTTATGCTATTTGTGGCTATCGTGAAAGGTGGTGTTTCTCTGATTTCCCTCTCTGTTTCTTTATCCTTTGTGTATAGGAGGGCTACTGATTTTTTTGAGTTGATTTTGTATCCTGCCACATCACTGAAGGTATTTATCAGCTGTAGAAGTTCTTTAGTAGTTTTTGGGGTCACTTATGTACACTATCATATCATCTGCAAATAACGAAAGTTTGACTTCTTCCTTTCCAATTCGAATCCCCAGGATCTCCTTATTCTGTCCTATAGCTATTGCTAGAACTTCAAGCACTATATTAAAGAGATATGGGGAGAGTGGACAGCCTTGTCTTGTTCCTGATTTTAGTGGAATCACTTTGAGTTTCTCTCTATTTAATTTGATGTTAGCTGTCGGCTTGCTGTATATTGCTTTTATTATATTTAGATATGAACCTTGTTTCCTTAATCTCTCCAAGACCTTTATCATAAAGGGGTGTTGAATTTTGTCAAATGCTTTTTCAGCATCTAATGATATTATCATATGGTTTTTTTTCTTTTAGTCTATTTATATGATGGATTACATTGATAGATTTCCATATGTTGAACCAGCCCTGCATCTCTGGGATGAAGCCTACTTGGTCATAATGGATGATCTTTTTGATGTGTTCTTGGATTCTGTTTGCCAGCATTTTATTGAGAATTTTTGCATCGATGTTCATGAGTGAAATTGGTCTGTAATTCTCTTTCATGGTTGCGTCTTTGTGAGGTTTTGGTATCAGGGTAACTGTAGCTTCATAAAAAGAGTTTGGCAATGACCCTTCTGTTTCTATTATGTGAAACACCTTAAGGAGTATAGCTATTAGCTCTTCTTGGAAGTTTTGGTAGAATTCTGCATTAAAATCATCTGGTCCTGGGCTTTTTTTGGTTGGGAAATTTTTTATGACAGCTTCTATTTCCTCGCTACTTATAGGTCTATTTAAATTGTTCACCTGGTCTTGATTTAATTTCAGTATATGGTATTTATCTAAAAAGCTGTCCATTTCTTTTACATTTTCCAATTTTATGGCATACAGGCTTTTGTAGTAAGACCTAATGATTCTCTGAATTTCTCAGTGTCTGTTGTTATGTCCCCCTTTTCATTCCTGATCTTGTTAATATGAGTATTCTCTCTCTGCCTTTTGATTACTTTGGATAGGGGTTTGTCGATCTTGTTGATTTTCTCAAGGAACCAGCTCTTTGTTTCACTGATTCTTTGGATTGTTTTCTCTGTCTCTATTTTGTTGATTTCAGCCCTCAGTTTGATTATTTCCAGTCTTCTACCTCTCCTGGGTGAGTCTGCTTCTTTTATTTTCCAGAGCTTTCAGGTGTGCTGTTAAGTCACTAATGTGTGCATTCCCCGTTTTCTTTATGTGGTCACTCAGTGCTATGAACTTTCCTCTTAGCACTGCTTTCATAGTGTCCCATAGGTTGGGGTATGTTGTGTTTTTATTTTCGTTGAATTCAAGGAAGACTTTAATTTCTTTCTTTATTTCTTCCTTGACCCAGGAGTGGTTCAGTAGTTGACTGTTTAGTTTCCATGAGTTTGTAGGCTTTCTGGGGGTAGAGTCGTTTTTAAATTCTAACTTTACTCCATGATGATCCAATAAGACAAAGGTGGTTACTACAATTTGTTTGTATCTGTGGATGTTTGTTTTGTTACTGAGTATGTGAACAATTTTCGAGAAGGTTCCATGAGATGCTGAGAAGGTATATTCTTTCCTGTTTGGGTGGAATGTTCTATAGATATCTATTAAGTCCATTTGATTTATTACATCTATTAGTTCTCTTATTTCTCTGTTATGTTTCTGTCTGGTTGACCTGTCCATTGGTGAGAGAGGAGTGTTGAAATCTCCTACTATTAGAGTGTGGGGTTTGATGTGTGCTTTGAGTTCTAGTAATATTTCCTTTACATAAGTGGATGCTTTTATATTAGGGGCATATATATTCAGGATTGAGACTTCATCCTGATGGATTATTCCATTTAAGCGTATAAAATGTCCATCTCCATCTCTTCTGATGGATTTTAGTTTGAAGTCGATTTTGTTCGATATTAGTATAGCCACACCTGCTTGTTTCTTAGGGCCGTTTGATTGAAAAACCTTTTCCCAACCCTTTATTCTGAGATAATGTCTGTCTTTGTGGTTGAGGTGTGTTTCTTGTAAACAACAGAATGTTGGATCCTGTTTTCGTATCCTTTCTCTTAACCTGTGCCTTTTTATAGGTAAATTGAGTTCATTGATATTAAGTGATATTAATGACCAGAGGTTATTAACTGCAGTTAATTTTTTAGGGTTGTAGAGTTTGTGTGTTTCCCTTCTTTGAGTTGTGCTAGTGGAGGGCTGTTAGATGTCTGTGTTATTATGGGTGTTGCTTGCTTCCTTTAGATGTGGTTTTCCTTCTAGTACTTTCTGTAAGGCTGGGTTTGTTGCTATGTATTGCTTAAATTTGTTTTTATCCTGAAATACCTTGTTTTCTCCATCGATGGTGAATGAAAGCCTTGCTGGGTATAGTAATCTGGGCTTGCATCCATGGTCTCTTAGTGTCTGCAGCACATCTATCCAAGACCTTCTGGCTTTCGTGGTTTCCATAGAGTAGTCAGGTATAATTCTGATAGGTTTACCTTTATATGTTACTTGGCCTTTTTCCTTTGCAACTCTTAGTATTCTTTCTTTATTCTGTATGTTTTGTGTTTTGATTATTATATGGCAAGGGGATGTCCTTTTTTGATCCAATCTATTTGGTATTCTGTATGCTTCTTGTACTTTCATAGGCATATCCATCTTTATGTTGGGAAAGTTTTCTTCCATAATTTTATTGAATATATTTTCTGGGCCTTTGAGCTGTGCTTCTTCTCCTTCTTCTATCCCTATTATTCTTAGGTTTGGTCTTTTTATGGTGTCCCAGATTTCCTAGGTGTTTTGTGTTAAGAATTTGTTGGATTTGTTGTTTTCTTTGATCAATGAGTTTATTTTCTCTATCGTATCTTCAGCGTCTGAGATTCTTTCTTCTATCTCTTGTATTCTGTTTGTTATACTTGTCTCTGCCGTTCCTGATCATTTACCCAGATTTTCCATCTCCAGCCTTCCCTCGGTTTGTGTTTTCTTCATTGACTCCATTTCAGTTTTTATGTCTTGAACTGTTTCCATTACCTGTTTTGATTGCTTTTTCTTGGTTTTCTAGGGTATCTTTGAGGAATTTATTCATTTCTTCTAACTTTTTGTTAGTTTTCTCATCCCTTTCTATAAAGGAGTTTTTCACCTCTTCTTTAAAGGTCTCTATCACTTTCATAAAGTTACGTTTAAAGTCAATTTCTTCTACTTCTTCTGGGTTAGGGTGCTCAGGTTTTCCTGTTGAGTACTCATTGGTTTCTGGTGTTATCATGTTGCTTTTCAGATTGTTGGAGGAATTCTTGGATTGACACCTACCCATCTCTTCCTCTGATTTCAGTCAGGGGAGTCTCAGTGGGCTGGGACCTCCCAGGACTACTTGTACACACTCACCCCTCTGGATAGCTGATCTCAATGCAGGAAGAGGAAGACCCGTCTAGACTTCCGATCCTTCTGTACCTCCAATCTCGGCACAGGGAGAGAGATTCCTGTGGTTCCAATGCCCCACAGAGGAAAGGGCAATCTTGCAGGGGCGGGGTGCAGGGTCGTGTTGATCAAAGAGGCCTGCAGGGACCTTACCACCAGGCTTGCACAACCTTACCAGTGTGAGCTGCCTCCGATCTCAGCGCAGGAAGAGAGAGTGCTGGGGTACCAAAGCCCCACCAAGGAAAGGGCGATCTTGCGGGGGGTGGGGGTGTGGGGTAGGGGTGCAGTGTGCTGTAGAACAAAGAGGCCCACAGGGATCTTACCGCCAGGCAGGCACAGCCCTACCAGTGTGAGCCGCCTCCAATCTCAGCACAGGAAGAGAGAGTCCTAGCTTGAGTCTTGTATAATAAATAACTTGGCCAAGTCATGAGAGGAAAGTAACTTCATTTATCTAATCTTCAACCCCATCGAAGATTCGAGGAGGGAAATAATGTTTCCTGAACAATTAGGAAGTGCAATCAAACAACTTCCAAAACATGCAACAAATCACAGAGACAACTGGCGACCTGGGCAATCACCCAAAGTCACGTTTGCAGCATTGAAGCAACCAACTTTGGCTAAGGCCTAGAATAACTGACAGATTATTTTTAAAGGCAAGAAATTTTTTAAAACTGTCTTATCCTGTCTTGGCAAGATTTGACAGTTCTGCTTATCCATTTCCAGATACTATGTATTTTGTCAGTAGTTGAGGTATGGGCAGTTCCTTGCCCAGAGGCCAGTTTTGCCAAGAAGAAGACAAGCTCCAAGTGTAGTGTCTTTGGTGCTCAACAATCTCTCGGGAATAGATCGGTGTTGTCAGGAGCAATTGTGTCTCACTACCACAGAACTCTAAATTAGATTAAATGCCATTTTCTACAGCTCTTTGAAGAGGTTGAAGATTATTTATACAGAATGTAATCTCTATGTATCTAAAGAACCTGATTAGTCTAACTATAAATATGACAAACATAGATGACTATTGATCTACAATTCTTAATACCTATCTAACTTAAAGACTAAGAGAATAAACAACTGTACAATAAATGAGGACAATGACCTCCAAATGTTAATGTACAAGTATACATTGCAATATGGTAAAAAAATATATATCAATACATAAACAATATATAAGTATCTTAATCAGAGGTAGAAATGTACACTGCAATATGGTAAATATATATATCAATACAATACATATATATATCAATACATAAAAAATGTTTTAAACAGAGGTAGAAGCATGCATGCATACAATATTCAATATAATTTAACTTTGTATCCATATACAAGACTCTATGCCAATGTAATTATCTATAAACAATAACTCATAAATACCAATCTATTATCCCATCACACTCAAAACAGAATCCTCAATGCTTTCTCTGCTGCTACTCCAGAAGCTGGTGTGACATACATTCTGTTAGTACATTGTCATTTGTTATTTAAACTCAATGTTTCCCTCCATCCCATTTGAGATCCAAATATATTTGTTCTGAAGTGTATTCTGAGATCACTTGTCTGGGGACAGATTGGTCCCCAGCTCTGTCACAGGGAGTAAAGAGAACAGCAAATGGACCAACAGTAAAATGGCTGTGCCTTTGAGAACAGTTAGAAGGTAGACCATTTCCAACAGAGGTCACTAGTGTTGATGCCACAATATAAAGGTGTCTACAGTAGGAAAGGGCAGCTGGAAGTTCAGGGGAGCTCAGCAATGAAGAGAAAGCTCAATAAAGAGCTCCAACTGGTAGACCCAGCTTCCCATCAGTCTGTTAGATATTGTGAGCCTCCTTCCCCCAATACCACCTCCAATTTGAGGACCCCATCTTTCTCCATTTCTTTTTGTTCTTTGACTTGGAAGTCTCACAGAAGGGACATCTGCTCTGCCTGGGACTCTATTGGGGACTCAAGTAGGTTGCCTTAAAGAGATTTCCTCAGTTTGTTTCTGTTGAATGTTTTGAGCATCTGATTTGATAATGCTTTATGCCTCCCACTTATTCTGTAATAAACTCACCCATTCAGATCCAAAGGTGCCTATCCTGTACCATTCTCCACACAGAACAGTCAGATATGTAGATGCCTCTTTTCCAGGTGAGGTCCTGAAATTGCTTTGTTCTCCATCTAAACACACGGGCTATCATGAGTGTCAGTCCCTTCCACACCGTTTCTACTCAAAGGTAGCCACACTTCTGAGGACAGCAGAGGCCCAGGAATCCTAGAGAAGATTTTGAATCTGGGTCTCAGTGTCTTCAGGTCCATTTTTTTTAAATTGCTGTCAGCAGCCATTTCTCCGGATATCTTGCTGAGAGAAATGATAACTCACTATTCATTTAAGGTGGTGGTGTTTTCTGTTCTTTGCAGTCACAGTACTTTAACATATAAGCAGAGCATGTTGGGTAGACATATCCCAACACTCAGAGTCCCCATTCCTTCATCTGTGAAATTGGAAAACAATCAGGCATCACTCACATCCAAGGACACCAAAGTGGATGCTAAGGCAATTTACACACTAGAAACTGTTAGCTTGAAGAGAGAGGAGGAAGAGAAGAAGGAGGAAGAAGGTGAAGAGACAAAGAGATGGAAACACAGTAACACGAAGGGCACTAAAGTTTGTGTGCTGGTCTCATCAGAAACAAGCCTGCCACTCTCTTGCACTCCATTGACATCACTGAATAGTTCTACAACAAGTAAAACCTGATGAGGTGCCACAGGGTGTGATCCAAGCTTCTTACACAGTGCAGACAACTGCCATCTGTTCCAACCCTGACATTAATTATGTAACTCGCTGAGTCCTGAGCTTTTGATTTGAATGTCAATTCATTTTCTTTAGACTCTCTTATTATAAAGCAAAGTACATTCCTTTATTCTATGAGAACATATAATTAGCTCCCAAAATATCTTTTACCCATATACAAGGCTTTTTATAGTCTTTGGGGACATCAGTGGTGAAATGAAACATACCTTGGCACGGGGGTTCTAAAAGTTGCTAATAAAACAGGGCATAGCTGTCAGTTCTCTACTGAAACTCATTCCCACTTACTTCCAGGCTCAGAGTAACCGCTCCATTTTCCAGACAAGCTCAATCTCTGGTTGACAGATCTTATTTGGGTTCTGAAGCCAAGGTCTTATATATATCAAGGATCCACACTTATACACAGGACAACCCTTGTTTATATTATAAGCCAAACATTACAGTGCCTTATGCACTAACTATAGTCAGCTTCCTAACATGGTGCCCATTACATGTGGAGTTCACATACAAATGACAGACATGCAAAACCTCACTTCTGCATTGTCCTCTTCAATTCTTATGGTCAGTAAATCCAACCAGGGATTTTACCAACCTGCTCAATGGAGGCAGGTAAACACAGGGAGAGACTATCAACCTACAACCCCAGTGGCAGTTACATATGTTACATAAATAAGAATATAAAGCTCACTGATCAGGAGGTGCTAGCATAGATCCCACGGAATTACCTTCAAGACAAAGAGCAAAATATATGTAGGAGGAGACACACCTGGTAACATTGAGGACCCACAGAAGATCAATAATGCCAGGACACAGGAGCAAGGGGGATTACAACAAGGGGAATTACAAGAAGGGGGATTACAACAGGGGGATTACAACAAGGGGGGATTATAACAAGCAGTCGCAACAGAAATAGTGCCACAGAGACACTCTGCAGATTGTGGCCTGGTATTTTCTTGGTGTTTTACTGTTTTACAGTTTCAAACAGGAGACCTCAAAACCCAGCCCACAGTGCATACTTCCTCAGACAAGGCCACACCCACTCTGACAAAGCCACACCTCCTAAGAGTTCCACTCCCCACACCTGCCATGACTTCTGAACTCGCAATCAAGTCTTCCTCAGATAGGTAGAGAGAAAACTCAATGTCTTTCTTATTTACATCAAATCAAAACTCCAAATAACAATAGCGTTGAGAAATCATTACCAGGGATGACTTTGTTGGATCTTAAGGTAGGATCTGTTTCTTGTTTACTGAGAAACAACCATGGCTGTTTCCTACATGTTCACCTACATGGTGAAGACGGTATAGACACAATGTAAATTTCCCTGTTGGTATCGACAGCAACACTTGGTGCCTTTTCTGTTTTAGTTATCAGAAATAAGGAGTCTGGGAGCTGACAGATATTAATTGGGCTTGTTACATCTTCCTACGGTCTATTTATGATGCACTAGATAAACATATCCAATTACAATTCTCTGTCTAAATCTTTAAGCCTAACAGTCTCAGACTCTACAGAAAGAGCTAGTCAAATAAGAAAATCTTTCTAATTTAAAAAAAAAATGGATATTTAGCAATTCCAGATGACTCAGCATTTTTTCTTCCAGACTAGTGGCTCCTGACATTGTTGCTGATGTCCTAACCCAAGGACAAAGGAATAGTTCCTTCAGCCAAAGCCAGGGCAATAAAGATTGCAATGTCTACTTAAAGGGGAAGCTCCGATACAGTGTTTTTATTTTAATGGAATTTTTTTCATACAATATATTCTGATCATGCTTTTCCTTCCCCGACTCTTCCCAGAAATTCCCCACCCATCCAACTCTATGCCCATTTTCTCTCTCCCTTTAAAATGGCAAACAAAAGTTGGGTGGTGGTGGCACATGCCTTTAATCCCAGCACTCGGGGACAGAGGCAGGCAGATCTCTGTGAGTTCAAGGCCAGCCTGGTCTACAAGGGTTAGTTCCAGGACAGGCTCCAAACCTACAGAGAAACCCTGTCTCAAAAAATTTTTTTAAAAAAAGCAAACAAAAATACCAAGAAATACACATATACACATGCAAAATCACACACAAAAAATGCCTAAACAAAGCAAAATGAGACAAAAAGTCTACAAAAATACTATTGAGTTTGTTTTGTGTTGGTCAGCTATGTCCAATAAGACTCCATTGGATAGTTTTTCCTTTGCCAGCAGGTAGCAGGGACAAAGAGCTTCTTGGTTAGGGGTGGGAACCCGCGCCTACCCCACCTCTCAGCACTGGGTCCATGTCTGGCTTGAGCCTGTGCTACCAGAGGAGAAAGGCAACCCAGCTACAAACACTGTGACTGATACGTTTAATAATGTGAAGTGAGTGTCCTTCCATATTGAGGACAGAAATCCCTACTCAGAACCCTGAGCTCAGTGGAAAAGTTTTAACACAGTATTTCAAATTTAATTCAATTCAACTACTATTTAATGAAGCCTAACAAGCTGTCAGTCCTGTGCAGGGGAGGCAGGGACAGCCATTTGCTGACTGTCTTTGGAAGGCTCGTAATCAAAGTGACAGATAGTGCTTTGAGTTAAGTGTGAAGAGAGAGAGAAGATGAGGTACAAGTAGTTATCTGAAAGAGAGAGTTCTGCAAATTGGGGTTGGTTCAGAAAAAAAATGTGATTTTATGTAATTAAAATTGCACAATTTCATAATTATGGGCCACATATTGCGGCAGGGCATGTGCTCATCTTGCTTATTCTCCTATAGTAGACTTGGACGTCTTCTGTCTGAATGACAGCGAGCTTCAGTGAACCCCAAACACTGCATAAATAGATTTTCATGGAATTAATCAAAGGAAAGGGTGTACTCCATTGACAGAAGAAATCTGAGGGAAGTGTTGCTAAGCCTACCCCCCACCTTCCCACATAAGGGTAAAAAGGCTCTGGGATCTAGCTCCATGCAGAAGGCCTGTGGAAGAGCTGATGCTGCATTCTAGCACTAAGCAGCTCTAACTTCAAAAAGTGAAAGAGGCAATTCCACCAGATATCTGTAAATGAAGGAAATGAAAGATCCACCAGGCGGACTTTAACAACAGTGAGGTCTCCTAAAATGACTGACACTTCTGCTAACTCCTCCTCTCCCATTCTCAGCACAAGTGTGAGACTTGATAGCAGGTCTTCCCTGACCCAAGAAGTCCCCTTGTCTGGTACTTCCATGTCATGGAAATCCATGGAGGACATTAAGCAGTCCTCTCAGATCCTCAGAAAGCAAACGTCTACTCCACGCCTCCACTCTGCTCCAAGATCCTGGAATTCAGAGAGTCACTTCTGCCTGCACGTGGTGTAATGGATTAAGTAAAACCCCAAGTGGCTGCAGTGGCAGAAACACTGTAGGTCCCCAAGCAGTGGCAGGCAACAGACAGTAGATCCCAAGAGCAGCCAGTCCCAAGCAGGGATGGTGTAGTTCCCCAAGTGGCTGCAGTGGGCACACCAGGAGACCACAGGTCTCTGAAGGCAGCTGGTCCTGGGCAGGAAGACACATGGGGTGAAAGATAGACAGATAGATACACCATGCAGAGTGAGGTTGGATATTTATTTAGTGGGTTATGGAAGGGAAAGGGGAAAAGAGCGAGACAGACAGACAGAGACAAAGACAGAGAGACAGAGACAGAAACAGAGAGAAGGGGAGAAGTGGGGAGAGACAGAAGCTGCCTCTTCAAAACAAAAACAGAAAAAGGAAGAGACTGAGGCTGCGAGCAGGAAGGAAGATCAGCTTGCCTCAGCAGACAGAGGAGGGAATAGGTGGGGCTTCTCTCTTAAAGGGACAGAGCAGATTATTACAGTCCCATCTCTTTTTATAATAAAAAGGTGGGAGGTTAGGCACCACAGGATAAAGGAATTGGGGTGGCAGATGCTCAAGACTGCTTCCTGCCTATTTGTGGGCATCGTCTTTTGGGGGGAGCCTGAGAAGGCTGGGTGCTGATCAAATCCTAGGGTAGCTGGTCTCTTTGTTCCTGTCCAGTGTTTGTGGTATGGAAATGTCTGGTGTCTCTTACACCTGTTTAAGGTATTGTCAGAACAGAAGACAAAGTTAAGTTAAGGAAAAAACTTTAGGACCAGGGAATTGAGAGTGGTATATCTGACCTGTTTAAGGTAGAGCCTTCAATTCAGCTCCCTGAAACTCACAAGAATTTTTTGGGTTTGTGAATACATAAGTTTTAAACAGCAGCAGAATGAGTGTGACAGATATTTTTGCACAATGAAAAGTATTTTTAAGACTATGGAAGGCAGCATGAGAGAGAAATTTGATAACTTGTATTTGTCTTCACACCTTTATAACTTGCAGGTCTTGTATTTGTATTTTACAGAAATTTGTTTGGTGAGGTTGTCCTTTTAATCTGACAAAACCTCTCAGGTGTCAAACTGCATCAGAGATCTTTGAGAAGGATAAAATTGTACTTGAGTTATTGATTAGAAAATGACAGAGAACTTACTTGGTTGGCACCTAGAGCTAACCTCAGGGTTCTCAGGGTCCTCCATGGTCACTGAAGGTCATATTTGCCTTTTGCTGTTTAGTGCAGGGCCTGCCAGGGTCCAGAAGATCCTGTGGGCTAAGAAATCTGTAGGAAGACAAGCTTACCTTGATCTGAGCAGCTAGACTGTCGATTCCAGAAATCCTGTCCACTGTCTGGTGATCTTCAGTTAGGATGAAAGGGAGTTTTGCCCAGTGGTCAGCCTGGGCGAATTGTGGATGGATGTTGTTCTGTGCCCAAGTGTCTTTGGTCTTCTTGGGAGGAAGTAGAGTGCTGCTGCTAGGAGCCAATCTGTCTCTTTTTGTTATGAAAAGTCCTTTATTAATTAAATATTTAAATGCCATATTCCCCAGATCTCTGAGCAGTTGAGGGCTGTTTATCAGGTGTAACTATAGTATAGACTCTGTCTAGAGAGCTGGATCTGAGCTTGACTGTACTGGCTCTTAACTTAACATGTAAGATTTTACTCGTAAAATGACAGAAAGAAGATAATACTGCTTCCAATAGAAGGTTAACGACAGAACTGACAATAGTAGAGAACATCTTAATATATTTTAAATGAGTGTTGGATTAAATGTATTCTTGTAAGAGACTTAAAAGTACATACCAATTTAAAAAAATGAAACTTATTGTTTTGTAGTCTGAAATAAGATGCAATTAACAATTATAACATTTAACAGTAAACATAGGTGCATTTAAGTTACATGTATAAACACAGAGTGAACAGGAATTGGGTAAAGTGGATGCTCTTTGTGGGCCCTCCTAAAGACATGCCATTGTGCAAAAAACACATGCAACAGAGTCAACAAGAGGAATTTAGAGACAAAAACATAAGTAAACCAGGGGAACAGGCAGGGCATACTTCAGTAAAGATGGCGGGACTTGGTCACCTGACTGGCTCTCAGTTAAGATGGTGGTAAAGTCACCTGATCTCAGTAAGGTCACCCATGTAACAGAGTTAACACTAGGGAACCAGTCAGGGAATACCTCAGTATAGATGGCAGACCTTGGTCACCTGACCCGGCTCTCAATTAAGATGTTGGTGAAATCACCTGACCTCAATTAAGATGGTGGTAAGGTCACCTGACCTCAGTCAGAATGGCAGTGGTCACATGTTGTATGGGAAAGCCACAATTTTTAAGCTGCAGGGATTTTAAGTTTAATAATAAGAGAGACCTAGAGGCATAATCCTTACTGTCACTGAGCCACGCCACAAGCTGCAGTAGGGAGCAAAAGGCTAAAGTTGAAAACAGCCACCTCGTGGATCTGACCAATCTTGTTGGCAGCAGTAGCAGTGGCAGAGACAGTTTGAGGAAACTCCTTCCATTTGCCTGTGCGTTGACAGTAGTTAGAAAGCTCCCATAAAAGTGAAGCCAGAAGGACACCAGTGGAGTGAGGGTAGGAGCTGAAGGAGTAGGGCATTAAGGCCCGGGGTTTTAGGGCCTCCAAAAGGCATCCATCCCAGGGGGATGGACATGGATGGCTTGCTACCCATAGCTGAAACCGTGAAAACCCTCAAAATGGCGACACCAAGACCTACAGAAAGACATCTCTTCCTCTACAGACAGGGTGTAAATTAGTAGTGAACACCACAGGACCTGTGGGAGAGTGTCCTCTGCCCACAAGTGGGGTGCTACAACCTGACTAGATCTGATCAGGGTGACTCAGAAGCCAGAGGGGCCAGAGGCCACTAGGAGCAGCCTTTCACATCAGGGGGTTAAAAAGAAAAGAAAAAGAAAAAGGATAGAAAGAAGAATCTGAGGGACCCTGGGCCCCCAGTCGCAGGAGACCCAGCCCTGGGCCATCCAAACACAATTTTAGCTAATGGAAGCAATCTAGAGATGAATGTCAGCGAAAGGCACAACTGTAGCTATAAAGGCCATGGTTGGGGGGCTGTCCCCCAATTTCTAGGAACACCAGAAGATTTCCTGGAGCTCAACAGTCAATTCCCTGGGTTCAGAGAAATGGTTAAGCTGACCAGAATGGGGGAAATTCACCAATTAAAGCCAATGGTGTGGGGGCTGGAGAGATGGCTCAGAGGTTAAGAGCACTGCCTGCTCTTCCAAAGGTCCTGAGTTCAATTCCTAGCAACCACATGGTGGCTCACAACCATCTTTAATGGGGTCTGGTGCCCTCTTCTGGCCTGCAGGCACACACACAGACAGATTATTGTATACATAATAAATAAATAAATATTTAAAAAAAAAGCCGATGGTGTGTGTAGAAACCACGCTGTAAAAATCATGTTCAAACATATAGAATATGTGATTGTTGCGGGGAAAATACCCGGTTCTGGATCCCAACCCCAGGAGAGGAGCTTGGGGCAGGGTAGCCTCTCAAATCTCACAGCACCAATGTAAAGGATTAAGTAAAAATGCTGCAGATCCCCAAGCAGCTGCAGTGGCAGAAATGCTGCAGGTCCCCTAGTGACAGCAGACAGCGAACAGTGGGTTCTAAGAGTAGCCAATCCCAAGCAGGGATGGCTCAGTTCCCCAAGTGGCTGCAAGAGACCACGCTGCAGGTCTCCGAAGGCGGCTGGTCTTGGGCAGGGACCCACATGGCGGGTGAGAGACAGCCAGATAGGCATGCCATGCAGAGTGAGGTTGGATATTTATTTCGTGGGTTATGGAGGGGGAAAGGGAGAAGGGGAGAAGAGGAGAAGAGCAGAGAGAGAGAGACAGAGAGAAGGGGGAAAGGGAAGAAGTGGGGAGAAACAGAAGCTGCCTGTGATCAGGATGTATAAGATAAATAAACCCTTTCTTCCTCCAAGCTACTTTCTAGCATGGTGTTTAACAGAGCAACAGACAACAAACTGGGCAGAGGGACCATCCCCAAGCCTAGCGTGCTCTCTCTCTCTCTCTCTCTCTCTCTCTCTCTCTCTCTCTCTCTCTGTGAGGATCTCCTTGCCTACATTTTATCTTCTGACCAGCTCACTGACCACCTAAGACCTGCTAAGCCTCCTCCTTGAGTCTCCAGGGCTTCCTGTCATTAGGTATTAATTGGCTTTGTGGATTCATTCACAATTGTGCTCACATCCTGAATCTTCCAGCAGTTGATAGATCTTGAAAAGAGGATGTTGCCAGCTCCTGTGTAACCACATAAAGAATCAAACCTTGCTCAAAGCGCATCGCTGGTCACTTACCAATATGCTGCTGCCCTTGAACTGTCCCATGCTGCAGATGAGGAAGCTGAGGTTATGAACAGTCAGCTGACACATGAGTAACTATCCTCAACTCAAAATAGATCCACAGATAGAGCCTCCCTGTTCAGCACACATGATGAAGTTATAGCACACATCAGAAGCTTGTATCCATCTCTCTAACAATTTCTTGAAAGATGACCAATTCTCTCAGGTCCTGGAGAAATTGCCCTATGTAAATTCACAAGATCTGCACCAAATTTACATTTTCATCTTCTCCTATCCAAGGCTCATTGTCCAGAATACCAGAGAATCCTTATCAATAGACTGTGCTGCCCCCTCCCTTATGCCCATATAGACATTGAAGCTCAGAGAACTACTAGATGGTTTGTGGGGACCTTGTCACCTGTAAGAGAAGGGCTAAAATATACCTGCTTTGGGGCAAGCAAGATAGTTCAGTACATAGAGTCACCCACTGCTGTGCCTGATGACCTGGGATTGATCTTTGAGATGTTCATGGATCAAGGACAGAACTTGTTGGGGGCCAATTGTAGTAAGAGGCAAGGGCTGCATTTTCGGCACCCGGTTAGCTTATGTCCGAAATAATTACATAGAAACTGTATTTATTTAAACATTGTCTGGCCCATTAGCTCTAGCCTCTTTTTGTCCAACTCTCACATATTTGTTTAACCCATTTTTAATAATTTGTGTGTCACCACGAGTTGTGGCTTACCTGGCAGGCTTTATGGTGGGCAACTCTCCCTGACTCTTCTCTATCCCAGAATTCTGTTTTGTCTCCTCCACCCACCTAAGGGCTGCCCTATCAAAAGGCCAAGGCAGTCTCTTTATTCAACCAATAAAAGCAACACACAAATACAGAAGATCCTCCTACAAGAACTAACCCTATAAGTTCTCTGACTTCGACACGCAGGCCATGGCATACATGTACCTATATATACATGCCCAAAATAAATAATAAATGAATAATCTTATTTATTTTTTTAAAAAAGAAATTTACTTACTATGTTAGTTGTAGTCTACCAGTACAAGGTCAGTGACTTCGAATGTCCACCCCAGCACTGATCATCCACCTTTCTTGGCATCCTAATAAGTTTGGATGGCAGGCATCATCCCTATCTCTTAGTCCTCTGAGAGCCATAAATGTGCCATGTTGTACAGCAAAAGAAACTTGGCAGCTAGGATAGAGAAGGAGGAATCCCCTACATTCTCTCCACATATATTGGCACAGAAAACACTCAAGGAGAAGAGGAAGGACAGAGAGTAGGGCAGGGTGATAGAGTGGTTAATAGACAAGATGCAAAAGAGACAGGAAATACAGCAGACACTCTGTTCATTGCTGATGGCTTATAAGGGGGAAGATGGGCTGGCAAGATAGCTCCCTGGACTGAGCACTTGCTAAGTTTTGATACCCAGAACTCATGCAAGGAGAGACACGGTCATACATATCTGTAATCTCAGTTCTCTGAAGGTAGAAGGGAGAGAGAGAATCCCAAAAAACATATGGACCAGGTATACATGGCAACAAGGAAGAAGAGACCCAGCCCCAGACAAGGCAGAAGATGAGGTCTGACATGAGCTTGTCCTCTGACCTCAATGTGTGTAGTGAGCACTCATACTCACATACATGTACACATGCATGCATATGCACAAAAGGTTAATCAATTTTTTAAAAAAGAAGATTCCAGAAGGGCAGGAGAGGTGACTTAACCAGTAAAGAATTTGCTTCATGAGAGTATCAATCTGAGCCCAATCCCAGATTTTAAAAATGTTTTACAAATATCAGGCATGGTCTTGCATGCTTGTGAGCCTAGCCCTGGGGTAGGAAGAGACAGTAGGATCCCAAGAGTTTGCTCACCAGCCAGTCGAACTTTACCTAGTGAGCTCCAGGTAGTGAGAGAGCTTGTCTCAAAGAAAACAGTGACATTCCTGAAAATAATGCCTGGGGTTGTCTTCTGACCACTACATGCATGTGCACACATGTCCATCCCCACATACAGTAACACACATACCTAATAGGAAAAGAAAGAGGAAGGAGAGCCTGAGAGCCAGACTATGGGCATCCTCTAGAATATAGGGTGATGTGGGAATTCATCCTGTATATTTGTTGCTTTTATTGGTTAATGAAAAAAGAAGCTACATTGGTCAGTGATAGGGTAGAATAGAACTAGGGAAAAACTAAACTGAATACTGGGAGAAAGAAGGCATAGTCAGTGAGAAGCCATGTAGCCCCACCAGAGACATACACCAGAACTTTATCCTGTAAGCCACAGACTCATGGTGATACACAGATTAATGGAGATGGGTTAATTTAAGACATGAGTTAGCCAGAAATACGCTTAAGCTATTAGCCAAACAGTATTGCAAATAATATTGTTTCTGTGTGATTATTTCAGGGCTGAGCAGTCGGGAACAAACAAGCAGCCTTCTACAACATAGGTGTGACCTCATTGACCACAAGAAAACAAGGACCTCAGCCTAGAAGCCAATTCTCCTGAATAGACTCTAGAAAGGAACACAGCCATGCTGACATCTGGACTTTAGCCTGGTAAGATTCATAGTGGTCATAAAACTGTGAGGCAATAAATGTGTGTTTCCAGGCTCTGTGTTTATGGTAATCTATTACAACAGGGATAGAAAGGTAATTCCGATTAGACAGAAAATAATGTTTGGCCCAAATGACAGCCCTTGTCAGTTTTAGAGGTGTCTGATGAGTGGCTAAGTTTATATCTGTGATGAGTCCCCAGGGATAGCAGCAGGTGTCTTCATCAATCAGACACAACTTGATTGGCAAGAGCATTAAAAATAAACAAGTCCCAGGCTTCTGCATCACTTAGCTCACAGCAACAGATGTGATTGTCCACCTTGTAGAAATAGCTGGGCATGGTCTATGTGTAGATGACACTGAGTCAAACAAAACCACTGGACAAACTTGAGCAGGAGCCTTCTACTTCTCCCTGAGAATCTAGATGGCCTGAGGCAGAAGAGAAAGGTGAAGGTCACCTCTGAAGAATGAGGAACAGCTTGAAGATCCAACCTAACGCTTAGTACCCCCACCTTCATTTATAGAAATCCCCTTATTTTTGTCCTAAGAAACTGTCTTGATTCAAGTCAGCCTATGTGGTTTGAGAGAAGACCATGACCTCATGGCTGTGCTCAGCCAACCAGAATAACTGTTTCATCAGTTGGTCAAGGAATGAGCAACACTCTTAGGAAGCGTCATATGTCACCTGCACGGTGTTACTCTGCCAGGACATGCAGGGGCTGGATCCTGATGGAGACTCTACCTCTAGGACCCACCATAAGTCCTTCTCCAGACTCACTTGTGGTAGAAACACCTGCAACATGTCTGTCTCCATCACTGGGGCATCTTTGTGACCTGTGCTAGCTGTCCCTTCAAGAGCATCCTCCTGCATCAGCTCTGGCCTTCTAAGCCTTTTCCACTATGAGCAGAAAAATGAGAGACATTTAAAGAACCGATAGGTTTTCTATATGCCAATTTCAAAGCAGCTCACCCTCCGTCTACCCACCTCAGTAAGACTCTCCCAAAAGCTGTTTCCTGTATTCAATGACCAAAATCATGTGCAGTACCGCTGATAGTATTTACATCCTTGTTTTTCATAACCAAGACTCTGTAAATAGTTACTTCCTGATCATCATTCTTGAGCATTTTTGGATAAATGATACAAAGATGCAGATGATACCGATTATGTGTGCACACCTAATCTGTGTGCATAGGCTTAATTATGACTGTCCTATGAATGGGCAGCGTCTTAAAGCAGCTGAGCAGGTAGCATAATAGTACTTGAAGTTTCTATTTTCCATAAGCAGAGTATGCCGAGTATCAAAATAGTGCAAAACACACTTGCAAAGACTGTTGCATGTTTTGTAGAGGCCTTCCCAGGGTGTTTTGTGCAACTCTTTGTTACCTAGAAAATATGGCATCTCATCATGTCTAAGTATCTCTAGGCACAGGAGTGTATACAGGTGGCCATTCCTGGTTATAATTTGACTGTTAGGGGGACACCAAACATTAAAACACATCATTGAGGCTAGTGAGATGGCTCAGCTGGTAGATGAAGGTGCTTGCAGCCAAGCTCAACAGAACCCACACAGTAGAAAACTTCCTCTCTCAAGCTGTTGACCCCCACAGGCACACTATAACAGACACACACTTATACACACATATATGCACAAACACATGTACACACAAAATCATTAAATAAATGTAAAAAATTAATTGACTTTTGGTGGTTTTAATGAAGATATTTGGTAGTTTTGAGTTTTAAAAGAAGAGGGGGGAGAGAGAAGAGGAAGCAAAGGAGGAGAGAGGGGGGAGGAAAGAAGGGAGGAGGGAAAGAGAGGAGAAGAAGGAAAAAGAGGGATATGGGGAGGAAGAAGAGAAAAGAAGGAGGGGGAGAGAGAAAGAGGGAGCCATCCTAAAGTCAACTTTGTAGCCATGGCAGCCCCATAATGACTGTAGCTGGGATAAGGGACAGAGGTAGCTTTTGTGCTCTGAGACCACATTGTCAGCTGCTCCCTGATGCCTACTGCAGCCCCTGGCCTCTGTCCTCCTGGTTCCTGTTTGAAGCACAAGCATTGGCTGTATGGATCAGTTCACTCCCTTCCATGCTGGGCTCAAGATCATGAAACCACCCACTTATGGACCAAATTGGCATAATAAGGCTCAGACTTCCTTACAAATGGAATTAATTCATCTTACAGAGATATTCCTTTTATCTAATTTGAACACCATGTACAGTAAGAGCTAATCCACGGGTGGCCTTTCTTCTGAGATGGTTTTACATGTGTTAATTCACTATATCTTCCAGGCACCCCCCAGGAGGTTCCAATTTTTCTAACGTTAAGGGAATTTAACCATCAAGATGCTAATTTTTCATAAAACAGTAACTGGGACAGACAATTTGAAGTCTGAGACCTCGCTGCAGAGTCTATCTTTCAAACTGCAGACCTCAACTTCTCTGCAGCCCTTCTCAGAAACACAGCCTCTAATCTCAACTCATGCCAGGATGCGCCTTTTTGGTAAACTCTCCTCTCTGACAACCACGTATGGTCACTTCCTTCCAGCGGGGTCACAAAGACCTTGCTGATATGGGGTGAAAACACACACACACACACACACACACACACACACAAGGGTCTTATCACGAAGGAATGAATTAGCATCAAGTGTGTCATGAAGAATAGTGCCTCCTCCAATGATACCCACATGCTAGTCTCCAGACCCAATGAGTAACATTGTTCTCATAATCCAAGGATAGACTGAGGAAGTGGTAAGTGTTGGACCCATTTAACAAGAGACATCAATTCAAAACAGTAGCCCCAAGTTCTGTTACAAATTCTGTCACAGATCCTAAAGCCAAGGAAGACCCAGAGAGGTCTAGTTACTCCCCCAAGACTACACAGCTAGAACTAGCTCTACTTCTCTTGAGGAAGAGGCAAGTTCTGCTCTTCTCTATGACCTCGCTGAAACAGAATTTTACACACCATAGGCATTTTCACGTTTACCACATGTTTTTAGTATATTTTCCCACCCAGACATCACAGTTAAGCCAATACAAGTGGAGTGAGCAGAATTTGAAACCAGCAGAGCCTTTGACATCCGATTGAACTCCTGGTCCCAGGGGACATCCATAGGCTCAAAATCAGACCATCATTGTGACAAAAGGCGGTGCCAGCAGCAATCCCTGCTCCCCATCACCCACCTGTGGGTTCATACATAACAGTTTCCCATCAGCACAAATTCAACCCTGTCTTTCAGCTGCCAGATCAATATTGGGAAGTGGAGCTATGGAGCTGTGACTCAGGAATGTATCGATTTAATTAGGTGAATCAATTATGCTTTACTGGTGCCATTATATATGGGACCCATTGAGTTTGGCTGTCTCACAATAAAAGGAAGAGCAGCTCTGATAAAAGTGTCGAAGTCATTGTAAATACATTTTTAAACCTCGAAACCTTACATTCAATCACGGGAAATTGATCTTGTTCGCATATACTGTTACCATAACCCACAAAAGTGACCTGGACCCCAAAGGAACTGGAGGTGCCAGCAGAGGTGAGGTCGATGGTGACCTTGGACCTTGCTTCTGGGTTCTATCAGCTCAAAATCCAGCTCCTATTCCAAAGGGAATAAATAAGAGTCTGCTCTGGGCTGAATGGGAGTGATACTGGCCCAGAAGACACCACAGGCTGGCAAGCAACTGTACAACTGATACCCCAGCAGCCAAATGAAGGGATTTTAATAACGGGTTAAGCCCAAGGAGTAAGAGAATGCCATGTGCTTAGAAGAAAGCGAGACATACCCAGGACTACAGGTGTGGGAAAGTCATGATCAATTGTTGCATCATTAGCCACTTATGCCACTTTTAGTGGCTCTTAAATGACATCTCACAAAGCTACTCGGCATGGGGAATAGGTTCCTAAAAGCCAGCCAGGGACAGGTCCTAATCCCACTGCTAAGGGTCCCACAAACAGACCAAGTCACACAACTGTCACCCCCATGCAGAGGGCCAGTCTCAATGCAGGGGGGGAGGAGTTTGTTCCTGCCTTAACTTGATATGCCATCCTTTGATGAGGTCTGTTCCTTTCTGAACAGAGGAGTGGATGGAGGGGGGCAGTAAGGAGGTGAGGGAGGGAATGGGAAGAGAGGAGGGAGGGGAAACTGTGGTTGGTATGTAAAATAAATGAAAGAAACTTAAAAAAAAAAGAAAAAGGCTACTCAGAACTGCCCCCCCCCGCAAACAATGGATGGAATTATAATCTCATAAAGTACAGCCAGGAGCCACTAGGGCTACATGGGAGGCTTAGCACATGTGTTTTCCCTGTGAGTAGGGTTTCTGGTGACATTTCTAGAAAATTACAGTTTTATAACTAGGAAGGGAGAAAGGCCTTAGGCAGTTGTTAATTGTGCTGGAGCTCTCACTTCTCTGCTGCCAACAGGCTTCAACTGGATTTCTAGATAAGGTGCCCCAGCCTCATCTTGTGTCCCTAAAACTTTCCCTACCAGTCTTAGTCACTTTTCTTTTTGCTGTGAAGAGACACCATGACAAGAGCAACTGTTACAAAAGAAAGTATCTAATTGGAGGCTGGCTTACAGTTTCAGCAGGTTAGTCCATGATCAGCATAGCGGAAACAGATTGGCATGGTGCTGTAGCTGTAGCTGAGAGCTTACATCCTGATCCACAGGCAGCAGGCAGAGAGGAAAGGGGGGGGAGACTAGACCTGCTGTAGGCTTTACAAACTGCAATTCCCCACCCCAGAGTCACACCTCCTCCAACAAGACCACACCCCCTAATCCTTCCCAAGCAGTTCATCAACTGGAGACTAAGCATTCAAATGTAAGAGCCTATAGGAGCCATTCTCACTGAAACCACCACACTGCCTTTCTATCCTGCTTCACCCATGCCATCCTCACCAGAGCCACCACTGGACAAGTGACCACATTTCACCACAAGCCTGTACACCTGGAACTCAGACCCTTCACTGGATGACCCAAGCCCCAAATTCTAAATTAACGTTCAGTAGCCGCTATCATCACAGCTGTCATAGTGACAACCAAGGTAGCTCCCACGGTCTCTGTAGTGTCAACCTGAGAGTACATTTTCTATTCCCATTTACTCTGTCTCTTAGATGTCTTTTCTCATTGCCACCCCTAGAACATCCACAGCCCTGGAACATTCCTATCCCTTTCTCCTGACCATCCCCAGTCCCATCCACTTCCTGTACTTTTCCCAGGCCTGAACTATCCCCATCCCAGATCATCCCCAGTACTGGACCATCCTCATCCCTGTACCAGCTCCATTCCTGTACCATCATTATCCTTGAGCTATTCTTAACCTTGGATCATACTCATCCCTGGACCATAATAAACCCCAGACCATCCCAGTACCTGCTCTACATCCCTCATGATGTGCGGCTGTTATGAACACAGATCTGAGTCTCTCAGGGGTACCAGGTGAAGTTTCCAAGCTCTACTGTCTTGGGTAAAGAAATTGGACCTGAGACAAATGGTTAAAAATATGAATCGAGACAGCTTATTAAAGAGGGGGAGATGTCAGGAGGCTCGTGACCCTTTACACATTATCAGCCTTTCTGGTGTTTATATGTTAGTCCCATAAATGTAAGGAGAAAGATCACTAGCCCGAATCATCATGATGGAATTAATTAAAGCAAGCTTTTTCATTCATGTACACGGGTTGCTTCTCCCTAAAGCTAAGGTTCAAGGAGTTCAGCATTGGGCATGGTAAAGATCAGGAATTTTGTAGCTCATGGGTATGAAGTTTTCATATGGGAAATTTGGCAGGAAAATAAGCAGGGTTACCCAAGAAACAGCCCAGAAACATAACAAATTGGTCATAACAACCTCCTGTAACAAAGGCATGGTTGCTGTTTCCTGGAACAGGCAGCACAGAACCATTTGTACTTAAGGTTAACGGGATCATAGCCTGATCCTTTCAAGCTCAAGATGGAGGAGGCTGCTCATCCTGTGCAGCAGGGTTTCTCATTGTAAGAAGCCCAGATGGGAAGAGCTTTCAGTTGCCCTCTGCTACCTGGCTTCTTCCTTTTGTCAACGTTGCTGTCACTGTCTCTCCAACCCTCCATCTTCATGTGTCTGCACACCCTTCCCATCATGTTCCTTTGGTCCAAAGGCTCCAGAGCCACTTTCTGTTGCTTGGAATCAGTGTTATCAAATTTACACCAGCCAGGGAGAAATAGACAAGGGAGACTGTCCTCCAGACTTTTACAACATGGAAGAAAGACTAACTTAGCTCAACTCCAATGTAACCAGGGCTGAAGAAGTCTTTAAAGCTGAGACTGGGTTGTGGAGTGGGGATATCTTTGCTCATTGGTGTTAGGAATATTTTCTAACATGAGCTCTCTGCCAATGCAAAAATCCCAATCAAGCCAAATCAAAACAAACCAAATTAAAAGATATCCAGGTTTAACTGGACTCTTGTGCTCTCAGGTGGCTGGGGGGGGGGGTGAACCACATGTTTATTTTTTGGGAAACAGTTTAAATAGCCTGGGGGAGTGGTCTTGACCTTTTCTGGGGAGAGGTCAAGGTTTGGCGGGCTACCTTGACGCAGGGGTCAAGGTGCAAGGGGCACAGGGGCAGGGCCTCCAAAGATGGAGGTCAGAGATTGGGATTTACAATTGGCTTTGTTTGATTTTGGTTAACATACAAAAAAAGAAGAAATAAAAAGGTTTATTGTGATATTTGCAATCATACCATTAAATTTGTTTTATTTGCCACTCCTAGCCCTCCCCTCTTCCAGATCTTTTTCCTTCCCCAGATACCCTCCCTGCTGCATTCACATCGTAATTTTGATCTTTAGAGCCACAGGTGCTTTCAAGGCAGATGTCTCCTGTCCGGTGATTCCGGGAAAGGCCTCTGTACCTGTGGTGGTCTCCTTTATCCCCCACTGGGACTGGAATGGGCTTTACATTCTTAGCCGGGTCTCTCTTGGCAGGCTGGCCCCACAGCCTTAAGCAGAATGTTAGGTTGTAAAAAGCAGTATATTTACATCTCAAAGGCACAGAGGAGGTTAACAGTGATGGCTTCCTAGAGTAAATGGTGTTGGTTAAATGCTCTAAAGCACTAAGGCCAGGATGAAAAGTGTGGAAGTATGGTTACAGCTTTGTTAGAGTGAAGGGAAGGGGCTGGGGGTGGGGGAGCTTCTGGAGACACTGTAGCCCTGTAAATCTTCCCTGGCTGCCATTCATTCCCACATAGGGTGGCTGTCTCCACCCTCTGTCAGTCAGCTTTGCATTGCTATAAGAAACAGCTGAGGGAAGTAAACTTCAGAGTTCACAAATGTCTTCAGCTGTCCTTTTGTTTCTGGGCTGTGGTGAAGCAGATCAGAGTTAGGGCAAAGCAACTTGTTCCATGTTCCATGGAGCCAGCAAGGTAAGAGAGGCAGGGGTGAGGGTGGGGAAAAGGACAGCGACAGGGTAGAGCCCCAAGCATCCACTTCCTTCAGCACAGCCCGACCTCCTTTCTCTAGCCTATCGAATTATACATAGGTCCTGGTCAGAGCCTTTATGATCCAATCACATCCCCAAACCTCACCTCTGAACACCACTTGACTGAGATCAAGCCTATAACACACTAGCTTTTGTCACGGCTATTTCAGGTCCAAACTGTGATACCCTCTATAACAATGTTTCTGAAAACTTCCTAATGCTGTGGCCCTTTAACACAGTTCTTCATGTTGTGGTGACCCCCCCAACCATAAAATTATTTCATTGCTACCTCATAACTGTAATTCTGCTACTGTTATTAATCATAATGTAACTATCTGATATGCAGGGTATCCGATATGTGATGAGCCCCAAAGAGGTCACGAATCACCAGTTGAGACCCACTGATCTATGACATGATGTTAAAACCGTGGGCACTTCAGCACTTTATTGGCTATATGTTATTGATGACATATTACCTCCTGAAAGCTTGTCTTATTGCAGTGCATCTCCAACTAATTGCAGAATGTCCCTGCAGGAGATGTGGCTCCTGAGGTGCATCTTTTAAAGCAAATAGCTATTTGTGGATGTTTCCCCTCAGTTGTTAGATTTTTCAAACACATAAAACCTTACTGTCTGTAATGGTTTGTTTTATGTCAAGTTGACACAAGCTAGAGTCAACTGGGAAGAGGGAGCCTCAATTGAGAAGAGGCCAGATTGGTCTGTGGGACATTTTCTTGATTAATGATTGATGTGGTCAGACCAAGCTCACTGTGGATGGTACCACCCGAAGGAAGGTGCTATAAGAAATCTCATGTATAAGCCACGAGGAGCAAGCCCATAAGTAGCATTCCTCCCATGGCCTCTGCTTCAGTTCTTGCCTCCAGGTACCTGCCTTGGCTTCCCCTAATGATGGACTGCAAGATGTATGCCAAAATAAACCATTCCTTCCCCTCAAGTTGCTTTTGGTCATAATGTTTGATCATAGCAACAGAAACCCTAACTAAGACACTGTATGCACTCAACATTCAAAGTTCAAACACATATAGAAGAGCCAACACTCCTGAACATAACAAAGGACAATGAGTCCCTTCACTTTTCCCTGTCTCCCCCCAAAAAGGCAGCTTCTACCTTGCTCCATTCTCCCCACTTATCCCTTCCCCCATCTCTTTCTCTGTTTGTTCTGTGCTCTTTTCCCTTCTCACCTTACCCCCCTTCCCTTCCATAACCCACTAAATAAATATCCAACATCACTCTGCATTGCATGCCTATTGTGGCATGCCCATCTGTCTGTCTCTCCTTGTGAGACTGGCTGCCCCATTGAGGTTTCTCACCCACCATGTGGCTCCCTGCCTGGAACTCACTGACCACTGCAGCCACTCGGGAAACTGTACTGTCCCTGCCTGGGACTAGCTGCTCTCAGGACCCACTGACCACTGCCACCGCTTGGGGACCTGCAGCATTTCTGCTGCTGCAGCCACTGAGGATCCACAGCATTTTTACTTAATCCATTACATTGGTGCCGTGAGACTTGGGAGGCTCTCCTACTCCGAGCCCCACTCCAGGGGTCGGGATCCGGAACTGGGTATTTTTTCCACAACAACCACGTGTTCCATATGCCTGAGCACAATTTCTATGGCTTTAATTGGTGAGTTTCCCCTGTTCTAGTCAGTTTAACCATTTCTCCAAACCTGAGGAATTGACTATTGAGCTCCCAGCAATCTTCTGGTGTTCCTAGAAACAGGGGGACAGCCCCCAACCATGGTCTTTAAGGCTATGGTTGAGCCCTTCATCACTGACATTCATCTCTGGATTGATTCCCTTAGCTAAAATTGTGTTTGGACAGGCCGGGGCCAGTCCTCCTGCAACTGAGGGCCCAGGGTCCCTCAGATACTTCTTTCTCTCTCTTTTTTTCTTTTCTTTTTCCCCCACCATGAAAGGCTGATCATAGCAGCCTCTGGCCTCTCTGGCTTCCAAGTCACCCCAACCGGATCCAGTCAAGCTGTAGCACCCAACCTGTGGGCCAAGGATGCTCTCCCATAGGTCCTGTGCTATTCACTACTGATTTACACCCCACCTATAGAGGGGAGATGTCTTTCTATAGGCCTTGTGGTGTTGCTGTTTTTGTGGGTTTTCACAGTTTCAGCTATGGGTAGCAAGCCATCCATGTCCGTCAATCCATCCTCTCCCTGGGATGGATGCCTTTTAGAGGCCCTAAAACCCCAGGACTTAATGCCCTATTTCTTCAGCTCCCACCCTCACTACACCAGTGTCCTGCTGGTTCCACTTTTACGGGAGCTTTCTAACTGCTGTCAGTGCACAGGCAAATGGAAGGCATTTCCTCAAACTGTTTCTGCTACCGCTACTGCTGCCAACAAGATTGGTCGGATCCATGAGGCTGCTGTTTCCAATTCCAGCCTTTTGCTCCCCACTGTGGCTTATATGGCTCAGTGACAGGGCAGATCATGCCTCTAGGTCTCTCGTATTATTAAACTTAAAATCCCTGCAACTCAAAAATTGGGGCTTTTCCATATAACATGTGACCACTGCCATTTTGACTGAGGTCAATTGACCTTACCACCATCTTAACTGAGGTCAGGTGACTTTGCTGCCATCTTGGCTGAGAGCCAGGTCAGGTGACCAAGTTCTGCCATCTTTACTGAGGTATTCTCTGCCTGGTCCCCCAGTGTTAATTCTGTTACATAGGTGACCTTCTTGCCATTTTGACTGAGGTCAGGTGACCTTACCACCATCTTAACTGAGAGCCAGGTCAGGTGACCAAATTCTGCCATCTTTACTGAAGTATACCCTGCCTGGTCCTCTGGTTTACTTATGTTTTTGTCTCTACATTCCTCTTGTTGACTGTGTTGCATGTGTGTTTTGTGCAGTGGCATACCTTTGGTAGGGTCCACCAAAAGCATCCATTTCATCCAATTCCTGTTCACTCTGTGTGTGTGTGTTCATACATGTAACTTAAATGCACCTATGTTTAATGTTAAATGTTATAATTGTCTGTTTATTGCATCTGATTTCAGACTACAAAAACAATAAGTCTCATGTTTTAAATTGCTATGTACTTTTAAATCTCTTACAAAAATACTTTATATTTAATCCAACCCTTATTTAAAATATATTAAGATGTTCTCTACTATTGTCAACTCTGTCATTAATCTTCTACTACAAGCAGTTTTTTTTCTTTTTTCTGTATTTTATGAGTGTAAATCTTACCTGTTAAGTTAGCCAGTACAGTCAAGCTCAGACCCAGCTCTCCAGGCAGATTCTATACTGTAGTTATGCCTGGAAAACAGCCCTCAACTGCTCAGCGATCTGGGGAATATGGCATTTAAATATTTAATTATTAAAAACTTTTCATAACAAAAAGAGACAGGTTGGCTCCTAGCAGCAGCACTCTACTTCCTCCAAAGAAGACAGAAGACAAATGGGCACAGAACAACATCCACCCGCAATTCACTTCAACTGCCAAGCCCTGACCACTGGGCAAAACTGCCTTTCATCTAAACTGGAGATCTCCAGACATGGACAGAATTGCTGGAATTGACAGCCTAGCTGCTCAAGTCAAGGTAGGCTTGTCTTCCTACAGATTTCTTAGCCCACAGTATCTTCTGGAGCCTAGAAGGCCCTGTGCTAAACCGCAAAAAGAAAAATACGACCTTCAGCGACCATGGAGGACCCTGAGGAGTAGCTCTAGGTGCCAACCAAGTAAGTTCTCTGTCATTTTTTAATCAATAAATCAAGTAAAATTTTATCCTTCTCAAAGATCTGATGCAGTTTGACACCTGAGAGGTTTTGTCAGTTTAAAAGGACAACCTCACCAAACAAATTTCTGTAAAATACAAATACAAGGCCTGCAAGTTATAAAGGTATAAGGGCAAATACAAATTATCAAACTTCTCTCTCATGCTGCCTTCCATAGTCTTAAAAATACTTTTCATTATGCAAAAATATCTGTCACAGTCATTCTGACATAAATATGCTACTATTTATACAATGTATATGTCTAAAACTTTTGTTTTCACAAACCCAAAGAATTCTTGTGAGTTCCAGGGAGCCAAATTGAAGGATCCACCTTAAACAGGTCAGATATACCACTCTCAATTCCCTAGTCCTATTTTTTTTCTAAACTTAACTTTGTCCTCTGTTCTGCCAATACCTTAAACAGGTGTAAGAGACACCAGACATTTCCATATCACAAACACTGGACAGGAACAAAGAGACCAGCTATGCCAGGATGTGACCAGCATCCAGCCTTCTCAGGTTCCCACCAAAGATGATGCCCACAAATAAGTAGGAAGCAGTCTTGATAATCCACCGCCCCATTCCTTTAACCTATTGTGCTTCCCACCCTTTTATTATAAAAAAGAGATGGAAATATAATGATCTGCTCTGTCCCTTTAAGAAAAAGCCATGCCCACTCCTTCCCCCATCCACCGAGGCAAGCTGATCTTCAGCTTCCAGCCTGAATCTCTTTCTTTTCCGTCTCTCCCACAAAGAGTCAGCTTCTGCCTTGCTCCATTCTTGCCTTACCCCTTCTCTGTCTGTCTCTCTGTTTTTCTCTGCTCTTCTCCCTTCTTCCCTTACCCCCTCTCCCCTTCCCTTCCATAACCCACTAAATAAATATCCAACCTCACTCTACATGGCGTGCCTATCCATGTCTCTGTTTCTCGCCTGCCGTGTGGCTCCCTGCTGGGGACCAGCTGCCTTCAGAGACCTGCGGCATGGTCTCATGGTATGCCCACTGTAGCCACTTGGGGAACTGCACCATTCCTGCCTGGGACTGGCTGCTCTCAGGACCCGCTGTCTGCTGCCTGCTGTTGCTTGGGGACCTGCAGTGTTTCTGCTGCTGCAGCCACTCAAGAACCTGCAGCATTTTTACTTAATCCATTACATAGAGACCTTAATGGGTTCTATGGTAGATATAGAAGATGGGCAGGAAACAGAATATACCATGCAGAGAGAGTTTGGACAGTATGGAGTTTATTGGGAGGGTGGGGTGGAGAGAGAGAGAGGAGGAGGAGGAGAGAGGAGAAAAGAGAGGGCCAACATGAGCTTGCCTGGGTGGAAAGAGAGAGATTGGAAGTGTAATTGTCTCTTTAAGGGACAGGGAACTGCTGGGCTCATCTTTTCAGGTGACAGGGAAGGCCAGCATAATCCTAACACTGGGGTACTGAGAGGACTCTGTAAGCTTAAGAACCTGATTTCAAATTCCCAACACCCATGTAAAAAGCAGATAAGGCTACACATGCCTATAACCCCAGCATCCTGAAACTGAATCAGGGAGATACTAAGAGCTCACTAGTCCACTAGCCTAGCCAAATATCAAGCTCTGGTTCAGTAAAAGGCACCATCTCAGAGGCAATAATGCAGAGTTCTGGGGGAATTCATCTGACATGCTGCTCAGTCCTATGCAAGCACATGCATGCAATATGCACACACACCCCCACACACAAATACCATGACACCAACAGACCCGGAAATGATCCCCAGTGGCTCTCAGCTCTACATTTCTGAGTGGAAAAAGCATAAAAGAAAACCCATGTTTACACCTGAGTTACTTTCCCATCTGGACAATTTGATGCAAACACTCTAGTTGATTTTATGTTGGTTCCCTCTTTATATTCAATGTGGATCAATATATAGTTATCTCCATGTCTCAACACCACTGCTGTTCAGTCCTTTACAAAGAAGTCACAAACATCAATATCTCTTACAGGAAGGAGACAGAGCCTCATGTAGGAGGCCCCATGGTTTAGAAGCCAAACTCTCAATCTCATGAATGGTCCTTGTGTAGCTGAGCAGCCACCCACAACACTACATTTGAACTCCTTGAGGTCTTGGCATATGTTCTAACAGCCAAACCAACCCTTCAGCTCTATCTCAACCCAGCCTTTTCCTGCTTACACACTGCTTCACAGTAGTCAGTCAAGAAAGAGAGGCAGAGAACCCCTGAGTCCTAACTTCTTTTCCCAACACTTTCCCTCATTTGACTCTTCTCCAGCAAACCTTACAGCAGCTCGTTTGCATGACAATGGCTCTGGCTGGATGGCCAACTATACACATGCTTGGCTTCCTACACTCCTGCCGGTGGGACAGGATGCTAAATTATGGCATGTTTATAGTGAGGTCTTCCCTTCTCAGTTGCTGATCCCCCCCTCAGTTTCGGATAATTTCTCCTCACTCAGCCCTGAACTCTCTGCACCAGGTCTCAATGACAGTGCACTCAAGGGACCTCAGCATCTGGCCCCATTCAGAGTCCTTCCTGCCTCTGCTTCCACTTCTCCAAGCCAACTCCCAATTTCTTAGTTTTCTATAGCAGTGACACCCCACTTTCTGGTGCTAAATTATTATTATTATTTATTGCTTCTCAATAATCCTCCTAAAGTAGATGAAACTCTATGGGAGAACACCTAGGGAGCTTGCCTGTGGCTCTGGGTCTTCAGAGTAGTGGCTGTGCAGAGCTGAAGTCACCTGGGTTTTAGCAGCGGGTGCGCACTCTCACCCACCTGCGCTGGAAAGAACAAGCTGCCGTGTTCTTAGCTACTCCGTGAAGAATTCTGCACGTCACAAAGAAATGAGCTCTATGGCCACAGCAGGGGTGGGGGGAGCTTTGCCAACAGCACACTCAGTTCAGACCCGGCTGCGAGCAGGGCTGGGAGCGATGCCCGGCGGATGTGTGGGTTTGGGCATCTGTTGCCTGAGGTTCTACAATGAATAAAAAACTAACAAAAGAACTATGTAACGATGGGAAAACATCACCAAGAGGTAAATGGGTCTTCCGGCAGGTGCCCCCCCCCAGTGTCTGCAGAGCTTGCCCTCCCTCCTTACTGGCCAGGGATGTGGTTTGCTCCTGTGTTGTAGGAAGGTGGAGTGTAAAGGCAGCTTTTCCTAGGGTGCCATCACCAAGACTTTCGGGAGGAAACAGAAGCCTGCACAGATTAGGCAATTAGAAGACAGTTAAAGAAAGGAGCCCTTTTACAAGGCAGGGATAATATTTAATATGGCCAATATGGAGAGAGGAGGAGAGGGGAGGGGGAAGGAGAGGAGACGAGGGGAGGATAGAAAGGACCAGGGAGCATGGCTCAATAGTACAACATAAGCTTAGTGTACACATAATCTAAAATCGTAATATTCAAACACACAGAGAAAAAAGGTAACGCTTAATTTTACTTTCATTTACAGCCTCGGAGTATTTAATGTAGACTATAACAGCTGGCATGGCTATTACCATAGTGTTAAAAATGCTTAGAAACTGATATTCAAAATATTGAATTTGACTCTCAAGAAAGAGTCAACAGGGTCTTCTGAAGAAGGAAGGATATGCACGCATTTTAGAGGATCTTATTCTTAAAATACTCCCCCAGCCTACCCCTGCCCCATCCTGCTTAGTGATCAGTGTCTCATCGGTCCACGTGAATCAGTTGTCTGGGTAGTGGAGTGAGACCTTAGGCATCTCTTGAGCACTGAGATGAAAGGCAGAATCAGACATGGTGGCTATATGCAGCAGGTGTCTCTCAGAAGCTGTGACCTCCGGTGGGGAAATAGCATTTCCAGTGAGCCAAAGACAGGAAAATGGGGATTGTAGCACCCAGTCCCAGGTTTCCCATCACCCTATATCTCAGCTGTGCCTCTTCTGGGCACAAACCAAACAGGAACACAGAGGACAGGAATCCAGAGGACAGGACTGGGAGCTAGCACATCATACACTATGATCAGTCACTCAGTATGCAGAGGATGGAAAACCGATCTAAAGGGTGAGTGGGAGATACCCAGCCCTCCCTCTATCTAGGTGGAGAGCCTACTGCCCACACAACAGATAAACACAGTGGCCAGAAAAGTAGACACAATTCTAGCTGGACCCTTAGCAGTAGGACAGTATCCGAGGATGTGCAGGCCTCTGCATATAGCCAGCTCCTCCCACTCATGACTATGGCCTCTCCCCATGAATGCAGGCCATGTCTGTTCTCTACCCCACATGGATGAGAAGAGGACAGAGCCCTGGAAGGCAGAGCTGCAACTATTGATCACTTATCCTAATTTCCCTCTCAGATAAACCCCTCTATAAGGTCAGGGGTGAGAGCTGGGAGAATAGAGAAACCACTAACTTCTGAGGGTGGATGGGGAAGGTGTCCAGTTCAGAAAAAAAAAAATATCAAGATCAAGACTTACTTTGAAAATTGTATTCGTTTGTTTCTTTTCGAGGCAAGTTTTCCCTGGATGTCCTGGAACTCACTTTGTAGATCAGGCTGGTTTCAGACTCATAAGAGATCTGCCTGCCTCTGCCTCCCATGTGCTGGAATTAAAGGTGTGCACCACCACTCACTTCCCAGAAAATTACACGTGTTCCTATTCTTGTGAGGGAATGTGCTTGTTACTGTAATCAGTTCACACCCCAGGACACCTTCAGGAATTCGGATCATTGGGGAGAGTACTGACACCCCTGGCAGCTCCTCTGTTTGCACCCTGGACCAGTGAGGCAGGTGATGGAACTGCACCCCCCGACACACACACATTTCTCAGTTGAAAAAAATAAAGTTAAATTTAATAAGTTACAAATCATGTCATAAAACCATAGAGAACGAAATACTTCTATTTTCAAAATAGACATCCTTTAAAAAGGTTGCAAAAATAACAATAAAATGTACAGAAATGGGGCAATGAGAGAACATGTTTTCTTTTTCTTCTTTTGGATAGCACAATTAAACATTTTTAAAGGATTTTCACTTTTAATTATGTGTACTTGTGGATGTCTGTGTGTATTTGAGTTCAGATGCCTGCAGAGGTTGGAACAGACAGATCCTCCTGGAAGTGGAGTTACAGGTGGTTATGATCCACCAGGAGGGGGAAGATGCTGGGAATTGAACCCAGGTCCTCTGGAAGAGCAGTCAGTGCCCTCAACTGCTGAGCCATCTCTCCAGCCCTGAGACTAAATATTTTTGACAATGACTATATCTTGATTTTACAACTTAAAGCAAACACATAAACAAACAAAACCCAGACAGTTCTCACTTTATTTATGACTGCTTACCATGGAGTAATCTTGATGTAGCGTCTGCCAACTCCAGATCTTACATTCAGGTTCTCCCCAAATCCCAGGGGCACACCTTCTAAACCCCTGAATTCCAAGAAGGGTTTTGAAAAGGACGATGCTCTTTATTGCTAATGCCATGATCTGGCAGCACTTCCTCCCCCAACCAAGAGGAATCTCAAACTGTTTTGACATTCTATGGTTTGCAAAGATGCTAAGAATCCAGCCCATGTTTTGAGTAATTACACTTGTTAATACAGGATAACAACTTCAGCCAGGCACAACCTTAACTGCTAAGCATTCTATCACTCCAATCAAGATAATTATTCTCTCACTCAAAAAAAAAGAGGCTCAAATTATGCAAACACATTAGAAGTGGGATGTAGAGTGGAGATGAGGGAGAGAGAATCACCATCTCCTCCCCAACATGTTCTTTCTGTTAGGGCCCCTTATGCTGGAGCCAAAGACCATTACATTTCTTGAGAGACTGTCCAGTTTTATGTTTTATTTTCAGATTTATTTAGCTCAATTTTAGGTGTATGGGTGCTTTGCCTGCATGGATGTATGTACATCACATGTGTGCAGTTCCTTCAGAGGCCACAAGATGGCACCGAGTCCCCTGGAACTGGAGTTATAGGTGGTTGTGAGCTCCCCAGATCCTGGTTTTGTGTTATCTTACCGGTCATGGAAAGGACTTAGGATATTGCTTTCAGCGTTTTAAAAAATGAAATGGGCTTCTTATTTTTGCTCTGATATGTAAATAAGCTGCTAATCTTAACTCTGTACTACCATACATGGGCTATTGTTCTAAATCTCAGAACATTACACACTTCCATGGCTCAGATGCTGGGTCAGGATCCTCCCTGGTTCATTTTGTTTTCAAAAAAAGTTATCACTCCATCAACTCAATGTGCCTGTCTTATATTCATTCCACTTGACTGTGAGAGATGTGTGGCATACAGTGTTCAGCTATAAACACCCTTATACTATGGATACTGTTTTACCTGGACAGGGCTGGGATTCTGTGTAATATAACAACTCATTCCTCAGGTCAATTTGTCTGGAGAATTAATAAACATGGTGAAAGTTATTTACAGCCCACTGGAGGTAATCTTTCTTTAAATGTTAGCTCTCCTGGTCCAAGGCCATGGACTGTCAACATTGAGCCCAATGCCTGCTCTTAACATAGAATTGAGGGGGATTTAAAAGCTGAGTTGTACAAGCATGAGAAATAAAAAGCCAAAATGTTAGGTTTGCTTTACAGATTAGGAAGGAAGTGGCATTTCCTATGCCTGTGGAAAACAGAGGGGCTTAGCAAATGGAGCCCCCAGGCTGGAGAATGTGTCTGTGTCAGAAGCTGCTCTTTGCATTCATAACAATCCTGGTCCTGAGAGCATTCTCTTCTCTTGGAAGGGGGGTGTCAGGAAAGACGGGCTGGGCAGAGAGTTTAGAGAGTTGCACACAACTACACCGAAGCACAGACAATGCACAGGATCTTCTCCAAGGAGCTTCCTCCACATCTGTCCCGCCCAATTCCCTCCTGACCTCTACCTCCTTTACTTCCTGCTTTCTTCCTCCTCTACTTCCTGCCCTCCTCCTGTGCTCCTATCCTCCTCCTCTACTTCCTACTCTTCTCATTTACTTTCTGATTTCTTCTTCCTCTACTTCCTGTTCTCCTTTACTTTCTGATTTCTTCCTCCTCTACTTCCTGTTCTTCTCCTTTACTTTCTGATTTCTTCTTCCTCTACTTCCTGTTCTTCTCCTTTACTTTCTGATTTCTTCCTCCTCTACTTCCTGTTCTCCTTTACTTTCTGATTTCTTCCTCTACTTCCTGCCCTCTTCCTGTAGTCCCTGTCCTCTTTATCTACTTCCTGTTCTTCTCCTTTACTTCCTGCCTTCTTTTTCCTTTACTTCCTGTCTTCTTCCTATACTTCCTGTCCTCCTCATCTACTCTTGTCCTCCTCTCTTACTTTCTGCCCTCCTCTTAATTCTTGACTTCCTCTTTTACTTCCCACCCTCTTCCTTTAATTCCCACCCCACTACTTCCTGTCTTCTTCTTCTTCCTCCTCTGCTTCCTACCCTATTTGTTGTAAATTTGGCATCCTGCCATCCTTCCTTACAGTGACATGGTGGCAGCACACATCATCGGTGTGGCACATTTCCACTGTCGCTACCAGTTACATGGTATTGTGCAGTGACATGTGCTCCTTTAAAGGTCCAGGTGAACCCAGATGGCTGTCTAGTTCCTTCTCTCTCTCTCCGAGCCTCTCTGTCTGTCTGTCTTGATCTCTCCCACTTAAGTCCCCACTCTGAGATAGGCTTTCCCTCTCAACCCTCCCCCCAATAAATCTTTTGCATGATCTCTTAGTGACACATCCTGACCAGGCCACCAAAGGTACCTTGTTGCCGCTTTATCCTAACACTCTTACTCTGAAGAACCTCAGTCCATGTGGCTTCCTCCTGAGTTTTGCCCAAGCATTATCTTACACACCTTCCATAAACCGTAAATGACAAACACCAGCAGGCTGTGTGAACAGCCCTTGCAGGAGAAGCCAAGAACTGTGCTAGTGAACTAGGCCCTGTGTTCACAGGATTTGAGATGAGTTTTCTTCATTTGTAAAAAATGAAATTGGGTAGAATGATGACCAAGATGACTTCCAACATGGGAAGTCTCTGACCTTAACGTTCAGACCTGAGATTTGGGTCAAGGGAACCAGACATTAGATACAGTGTAAAGTATGAATAAACATCATTTGTTGTATCTTTCAGACGTACAGAAAAGATTGTCTGGAACCAAATTTTAAATATTAAATTGCCCCATCTTGATGTAGGAAACTATCTCAAGTTGCTCAGAGTCTTATCTTTCCATGTAGGAAAAGGGCTACATAGGTGTCTTAGTCAGAGTTCTATTGTTGTGAAGAGACTCCATGACCAAGGCAACCCTTATAAAAGAAAGCATTTACTTGGGCACTTGTTTACAATTTTAGAGGCTTAGTCCATTATCACTATGGTGGGGAGCAGGTTGTCACACGTGACATTGGATCAATAGCTGAGAGATACATCCTAATGTGCAGACACACATGCACACACACAGAGAGACTGACTTGATCTGGCATGAACTTTTGAAATGTCAAAGCCCACCCTCAGTCCACACCTCCTCCATAACAAGACTATTCCTCCTATTTCTTTTAATCCTTTCAAAGAGTTCCACTCCCTGGTGGCTAAGCATTCAAATGTATGAGCCTATAAGGGGCCATTCTTATTCCAACCACCACAGTAGGCTATACAAAAAGAAAGTCATGTGGGCTGACCACTTGAGAACTGGGTAATATAAAACTTACTCTAAACTTCAAAAAAGGAAGTAACTTTATGGTGAGATATCTCATGTGCTATTCTCAATATGCTAGACACATAGCCTTATTTATCTGAAATGCAAATTTAACTGGTGCCCCACATTTTACTGTCAACCCTGTTCAAAAATGAACGGAAGGAAGTTGCAAAGATGCTGTGCTCCGTAAACGCTGCTTTTACTTTCAGTCTTCTGATTTCCCTTTCAGAACAATCCAGCAGTTTAATTTCTCAGTCCACATGGCATATGTCAACATCAAGCACACTTCCAATGCTCGAACAAAGCATTTATAGGGGCTGGGAAGATGACTCAGCGGGTAGTAGTGCTCGCTGCCACACCGGATGACCCAAGTTCATCAGAGAAGGAGAGAACTGATCCAGGCTGTAATCCTCTGACTCCCACACAGGCACTGTGGCACATACACATCCCACCCATAACAAATAAATCACCATAGTCGAAAATATTAGCAAGAGAAAAATCTCTCTTTTGCATCATTCATACATGAGAAATGATTTTAAAGTAGTTTTCTAGGGAAATGATTTAAATGTAGTGGATACAAATATATGATGCCAACAAATAAATAAATGCACACACATATATAATAAACATGAAAGTGGCTCTGGATTAGAAATAATAGTTCACTGGTATTGAAAAACTTCAAATTTACATAGCTAAAAAATATGATAGCCCCAGCAAGTAGTGGAGCACCGTAAGAGACAGACCACCCATATGTTAGCAAACAGTCAGCTCCATATAGGTATCATAATGAAAATAAATGTCCATGCTGGTGACTAAAAGGCAAGGTGCATATAAAATAGGTGGCATTAACATGAATTCTTATCCTACATGCACAGGAAAAGTTTTATCAAGCAACAAATTACACACACACATCCAAGTCCCTCCCAGGGAATGAGATAAGCTACAGGCATGGACTGCATCTAGAGAAAATGATACTTCAGAAAAACCCAGTAGAGATCAGTGGATGAAAATAATTCTAAGATGCCAAGTTGATGAGAACATGAGCTCGAGGGTGGGGAGATGGAAGGAGATAAGATACCACCACCACAGGCTCAGGGGTAGGGACATGTGGCCCCCAGCAGGTGGCACTGTTTGAGGAGTTTATGGAACCTTTAAGAGGAGGCGCCTTGCTGGAAGAAGCACATCTCTGGGGGTGGGCTCTAAGGGCTTGCCACGCCTCACTTCCTGTTCTTTTTCTTCTTCCTGTGTAAGGGTGAAAATGTGATCAGCTGGCCTCCTGCTCCTGCCGCCATGCTGTGCCCTCCCCACCCGGAAGTAAACCCTTTCTTCCTTAAGTTGTCTTTGGTCAGTCATGGCATTTCATCACAGCAGCAGAAAGCGACTAATACTCATGCAGAAACAAAAAGCAAAAACATTCCGTTAACAATCAGTATAGACAGTATAGAAGAAAATGGAAGTAATTTTGTAAAAATCAGCTTACCAAAGAAATTATTAGAATTTCTATTAGCATCTGAAGCAGAAAAACACTGCAGAAGTAAGAAATAAATAAAGCACGTAAAGAAAACAGGACAAACTCTATATAAAAACTTCTGGTCCTTGTGTTTTTGCTGTTTGTGCTGAGAAAAATACCAGAATGGGAGAGTATATCTTTTCTTTACTTTGATGTTTTTGTTTGAATTTATTTGGTCGCCTGAAGGTAACAACACTATTAGCCTTCTGGGACTCACTATTTCTAGCTCACACTGAAGGTGAGAAGTGACTGCTTGCTTAAAAATTGGAATTTCGGTTGCACGGATCTATAAGAGATTTTTAATTTTTTTTTCTTAATCAGTGGGGAAATGACTTACATGTCATGACATGAGTGTAGAGGTCAGGGGACAACTTGTAGGATCAAATTCTGTCACCAGACACAAAAATTGTAAAGCAAGTTGCTTTTAGAAAAACGTTGACAGTCATGGCTCAGCTTAACGAGGCAGATGCTGACAGTATTGGATCAGGCAGATTGATCAGAAGCAAGAGGTAAACATTATGGTAGTAACGGGTATAACGTTGCTGTATATTTCTCATCCCAGCCTTGTATATCTCCCTCTCCTTGAATCCCTCTGTGCCCCCCCCACTTCTTTTTTCTCCTTCCATCCTCACAGCAACCTTGGCCTCTAGGGATGTGCTGTACTCAGAAAGTGCCATTTAATCTAAAAGCCCAGCCATAGCATTTCCAGGCGTGCTTCTGAAATGTCTAACATGAGCTGATGAAAAGATCCCTCCTCTGCCTCCCGCAAAAGTGGGTTTTGCAAGATGTTTCTTGCCTCCGTTCTGACATTTGCCCTTGAACTGGTTTCTTTCTTTCTTTAATCCCTGCCACTTAGGGACAGACAACAATTAGCTCAAAGACTCAGGCTCTGGCAAGCTCCAGCTAGCCAAGGAGTCACTCTGAGTGGGATTCTCCCTGTGCCATGCCTCCTCCTCCTCTGCTCTCACCTTGGGGCAATTCCCACCCACTGTTTCCAAGAGGACAGAATTCTTGGCTCATTTTGAAGCATGCTCTGGATTCTCTCCTCTCTACCCTCCTTCCGCTCCCTCTCCCATCCCTCTCCCCCTTTCCCCATTCCTTTCTTCTCCTCTCCCCCGCCACCCTTCTCTGATCTCTCTCGCTGTTGGTAACCTCATGGAGAAACTGAAGGCTCTCTGTAGGGTGACTGAAAAGTAGAGTGTGATTAACCAGGCAGATCATGACTCTATAGCCCTGGAGTGAATGGGGCTGCTGTCACCATCCTAGGACAGCAGAAAGTACAACCCCAGGGGATCCTCTGAGTTACCTGTTCCTCTCTGCTCTGCAGGACTGACTTTGGTGTCATCCGGACCCAGTGCCACCTCTTCCAGGAAGACTTCCTGCCTGGGTTAGCCTGGGTCCAGTCACTTCTTGTCTTCAACTTGCCTCATCTTTCCTGTCTTAGATTATTGACATCATACTTATTGACTTCAGCTACAGACACTCAACTGAAAATAACTTACACAGAAAGAAATAGCATGGTATTAGTGAATTGCATGTCTGAAAAGTGTTGGTCTCAGGTTGTGCTTGATCAAGGTGTCACTGGGGGACTCAATGTCCCGTTTATAGGTTCTTGTTCTTGTACATAAAAGAACAGACTCCAGGCTCAGTAGCTCAGTAAGGAGTTCAAAGATGATTATTTGGAGTTGGGGAGGTGGCTCAGTGGGTAAAACTCCTGCCATGCAGAAGCATGAGGGCCAGAGCCCATGCAAAGTCAGACTTAATAGCACACACATATAATGTAGGTTCTTTTAAGTGAGACAGGAGGTGGGGACAGGAACATCCCCACAATCTCACTGAGCACTTAGCCAGGCATTCGGGGTGGGGAACAAAGGAAAAGAGATCCTGTCTCATGGTAGAAGGTAAGGACTGACACCAACCAGAGGTCTACATTCCCCACTCATGGGAACAGGTTTACACATGATCTCATACACATACACACATGATTAAAGAGAGAAAAAGAACAATAAGGTGGAAAGGAGGGAGCTGGAAGGAGGAAGGAGAGAGATCATCAGGCTTTTTGAGTTAGAACTCATGAAGATGAACAAGGTTCAGCCCTGTGGGTCTGTAAACAGCTGCTGAAGGAGGCTTCTATAGTACTTAAGTACATTCCTCATTATGGGATAATTAATCCTCCCATCTTCTTATCCTGTCTCCGGGTATCAGTTCTTCCCTCCCTTCAGTAAGCCTTGGGGGAGAACGCTAACTGCAAGAACAGAGTGCAGGAGGGACCACTGCTGGTCAGTAAAAGCATCAGAAATTAGCTTTCCATCATGACCCTCTGCTGACAATGAAGGGCCACCTGATACATTCTTTGTATATTTGACTATGCTGGTTTTGACAACATCTGTGCACCTGACTAAGGAACACGGCTGTCATTAGACTGTTTGTTTGTTTACTGCCAGTAAATGAGCAATGGAATAAATTGTTCTTAGTAAACAGAACATTCTCCTTATAACTCTCTGGTCATTTTCTTTTCCAGGAAAGAAGAAATTGAGGAAGCACTACAAATCTAGCAGGCAGTGAGATGAATCCTCTCCAGTCATCAGAATTACTGATGAGAATGTTTGGCTATCTTCGTACCTTTTCTGTTGTCTATATGGCAGCGCATGAGTTGTGGAATCTGAGTCTAAGCAGCCCTGGGTGGGTTGTGTGTGTTTGTGTGCATGTTTGTGAGCTTGCGCGTGTGGTGCAGGAGTATTTGTGTGTGTAAGTGTGCATATGTGTGACTGTGTGTGCATGTGTATGAGTAAGGCATACGGTGTGTGTGTTCCTCTTTATTTTTGTAACTTCATCTTCCCTGTCAATATGCAACACCCCCTCCTACAAAGCAGCTGCAAATGCCAAAGGCAATGTTCTGATTATTTGGGAATCATTAGAAAATGATCATTATCACTCTTGCTTATTTTAATTTCCTGAAACCTACTGAGCCATGTGTACTCCAGATTTCAATGTCACATTCAGGTCATTTATATACAACCTCCAGCAACCCACAACTGTCTCTCTGGGGGGAGGCAGAGCCTGTGAGACCCAAATCCTGCAGTCGGCTTCCATGCAGAAGTACAAGCCTCTGCTACGCTCTCAACATCTGTCTCCTGCATATACTAATGACTGACATGGTTTCTACCCTCACCATGGCCCTATTCTTAATGTCAATGCCAGGTTCTTGCAGGGCTATGCATGTCTTCGCAATTGTCCTTCCTGCTTGAAATGATATCTCCCATCCCTCCTCATCCTCTGAGGTTCCGGTTAAGAACTGTCTCTTATGAAGAAGCTGCATGGACATGCCTGGGCATCTTTGTTTGAATGTAAAAGAAAATCAGACAGAACCTATTCAGTCAAGGAGATAGCTTATGGGCTCATTAAACCATGTCAGTGCGGGACCAGCTGGAGCCAGGGCTTAGTGGGGACTGGCCTGGGGCACTACTGATTTCTAATCTCTCCTCTATGGACCAAACCCCTTCATCTTGGCCTTGCTCCTCCCAGCACCATAAAGTGTAGCTGCAAGTGTAGACACCCTCTCTGCCCTCTGCCAGGCTTCATGCACAGAATAGGGTTCTGTTTCCACTACTCTGGCCAACACCCAGAAAGCAGAGAGGAGACTCTGGACAACAGGTTTTCATGAAGGCAAGGAACCAGTTTGTGTCAAAGAGAGAACATCACAATGGTAATTATGCCAAATCTGCCAGCTGAGCAAGGCAATTATAGCAAACTCATAGCTTGATCAGGTAAAATTAGTCAAATGTGAAGAAATAAATAAAAATGAAATGTTTTGTGCTCCTGTTAGATGGAGACAATTGGTTGATTAACTCATTTGTCATTCTCTCACCAGTTTACGATCAATCATGAAAATTTATTTGTACAGTGTTTTGTCATTGTGAAGAACTTTTACATGGACTCATGAAGTTTTCATATCCACCACTTCGCAAGTGAGCAGCTTCTGTGTTCTTCTGGCTATGGCGTGGCAATAGGCTTGGAGAGACCAGCCTGAGTGTGAGGACTGCCCCAGCCACACCATGTCAAACACATGGGAAGTTTTTAAGATCCAGGTCCTCGATGTGTTGACTGCTGTTCAGTGGAGGCAGCTGTAGTAGTTCCCACTCCAGATGCGTTCAAGGACTCTGATACAGATAGAGCAGCGGGCATGGGGCTTCGCACAAGACCCACAGGGTCTTCTTCAGGGGAAGAATAATGAGGAGGCTTCAAGGTGTTCCCTCCTGTTATGCCTGCCCTGCCATCACGGGCTTCATTTCCACAAAACATGAGCCTTCACTGACATTACAACTACCTTTTTTTGGGTTTCCCATACTACCAGCAGCTCTCCAGGAATCCCCCAGGCCTTCAGCACCATACTGGGACTGCTGGGACATTCAGCCTGTGGGCTGAACTTGCTACTAAACAGCTCCAGCATGGCAGCCATTGTTGGAACACCCAGACTGTATCCCACAAGCCAATCCAACAGATTCCTTCTTAATGCATATATCCATGCATTGGCTCTGTTCCTTTAGGGAAATCTGACTGACACAGATTTACCATTTGGTTTCAGTAGTGTAAGAGTTCTGAGCTCAGTTTGGTAGAGACACAACCCCATTTAATCAAACCACGGAAGTCTACACTTACATCACTTTTTTTTTAAAATCTTGATCTCTCCCTCCTTCTTCTTCCCCAACTGTCTCATTCATGCCTGACCCTGGAGACAAGTGCTGGGAGGCGGTGTCTCTGTTTTATAGCCTTGTTTTCCTTGGTTGGCATCACACCGTTAAACCAAACGTACATTTTGCCCTTTCCAAACTTCACTTCAGCCTGCACTCCAAAAACCTGTGTAGATGGATAGAGGTGTAAGGAGTCAAGAAGATGACTTCAAATGAGATCCTCTGTCTATTAGCCCAGGGAAGACAAATGGCATCAGTCAACAGGGTCATTAGCATTTCCCTTATTTAAGAAATAGGGCAGGTGCTTCCTTCAAGGCATTTCCTGTGTGGCATCGCTTCAAGTTCTTGCTCAGCTGTCTGGAACCAGAGCAGGGAGGGACCAGTGAGAGACTGCCATTGCACTGCAAAGGGCTCAGCAGCCAGGTTAGACGAAATGCTTCATTTGGCAGTAAGAGTCCCTCTGATGCTATGCCTCAGATTTTATCCCGACTAAAATGCTCTTAGAATTTAGATGGTTGGGGTTCCTGTCTCTTGCTAAAAGTCAACTTACTTGTGACTCAGATTTAGCTGTGAAAAGTATGTCTCAAACTATCCGCTATGGAGTAGTTGCTTTAGTACTCTCTTCTTCCATATATCCATCCATCAGTACGTGCAGACAATCACCATAGCAGCAGGCCCCATCCACACTTGTGGGATTGCCCGTTCTGGTGGATACCGAGACGCCGACTCCAAAAGACTCACAAATCAAACACGTGTCATTCACATGGATCATTACATTCTCCCAGAGACGTGGACAGAGAGCTTAGAGAGGGTGTCCATTACTTTTCTTATTGTTGTAACCAAATAAATACCTGACAAGAAGTGACTTAACGATTTATTGAGACTCAGGGTTTGAAGGTGTAGTCCATGATGGAAGGAAGGCAATGTGGCAGGAGGGGCTTGCCACAATGGCAGTAGGAACATGAGACTGCTTGCTCGTATGTTTATAGCCAGGAAGCAGAGAGTGAGAAATGCCAGTTTGTTTTAGTTTGCTTTCTGTCGACCAAAGCAAACTGGGGAGTAAAGGATTTATCATCAAATGAAGCCAACGAAGGAATTCAGGGCAAGAACTTGAAGCAGAGACTATGGGGGAAACAACACTTACTGGCTTGCTCAGCCTGGTTCCTTAAACAGCCCAAGTTCACCTGCCTTAGAGACGGCTGCGCTCTCCTACTTTAGTCCTTAATCAAGAGAATGCCCCACAGGTATGTCCACAGGCCAATCTGGTGGAGGCAGTTCCTCAGTTCAGATTCCCTCTTCCCAGGTGACTCTGTTTGTGTCAAGTTGACAGAAGTTCGCTATGACACCAATGCCTGATCCACTCCCTTCCTTTTGTCTTCTTTCTTTAGTCTGTGGTTGGCACATGGGATGGTACCACTCACATTCCTGGTGGATTTTCCCTCCTCGGCTAAGCTCCTCCCAGGAGCCTGTGTTGCAGCTGATCCCATTCATATCTCTTAGCTTCACATTTGCTTCTCTGGGTCATGATGAGATGCTGTACCCAAAGCATTCACAAACGCAGTCTGTCACCAACATAGTCACACTCGGAAAGGAAGTGCAAAGTCACTTTGGATACATGTGGAACATGGATAGAGTGTGGGTAGAGGACACAACCTTAGTTCGAGAGAGCTGTGGAAGGCCTTTCCATAGGAAGCGAAACTGAAACTCCCTGCAGAAAGATAGGTGAGACTAGTCAAGGGGGGAGGGGGATGCCATCACTAGGGATACATCACCAAGTGATGGGGAAATGCCATCACTAAGGCTAACCTGTAAAAGGCAAAGAATGCTTGGAATGTGGTAAGGGGCCAGTAGATGGAACCCAAGACTTGCGGATGGATGAGGAATGGCTGGGATGATGCTTCCAGAAGTCAACCAGATCATGGCCCTGGCCCAGATTAGTCAAATGCACCTGGCGCTAAGCAGTCGTCGTGTACGTGGTGCGTAAGGAGGCCAAGGATGAGCTGTGGCGAACAAGCATGAGGATCTGCTGTGGACAATACAGTGGTCCACCATTCCCTGGTGTTTCCCAGATCCCGCTAAATGGGAGCAGCAGTAAAGGTCCATTGAGAAGAACATTCCAGGTCAAGAGAAGAGAATCTCTGGCTTGGGTGGAAACCTGATACTCTAGCTACAGCAGGTCAATCATTTGGCCAAAAGACACCACCACCACCACCCCCGGAAGGCAGGCTCACCTTAAGCCATGCTAAAGAGATGGGTGGAATAATTAATCTTTTAATGAGATGCACTAATTTTCTTTCCTAGAATCCCCCTCCCTCTAGCACAGGGGCAGACCAGGTTGCAGCAAGTAGGGCCATAAGTCAGAAAGTTGTAATTTCTTCTCTTTCCTCCCTGTCTCTTTCCTAGACATTTCCTTAACACTTTGGGCTTCCCCCAAATTCTGAACTTCCTTCCTTCTTCTCTAAGCTCCCCTCCCTGTATGTGGCTTTGCCTGCCATGTGTCTGACCTCCACACCAGCTTAAACCTCATGGCTTTCTTTCCTTCTCCTCTCCACCCCCCCACCCCAGAAGCTGCTGCGGTTACAGTGTGCCTGCCTTGGAATTTTTATTTTAACTATATAATAAAATTGTCCTTTCGCTTCCATCTGGTTACACAATTCCCTAAATCTAATGTATGCCCCCATCACCCATTCTTTTCTCAGGAATCTTTAATCACCTATTCTGTTGCACACACTGAGGTGCATCCTGAAAACAGAAGGATGGGCAGAACACCATCCATTTTCTCTGTAGATGTAGTCAGTTATAGGGAAAATGTATCACATACTAGTTCTAATGGGGTACTGTGTGGATCACAGATGGAGGAAGCACGTCTGTGAAGCTATGATGCCCCAAGCAGACTGAACCTAGGATAACTAGTTTCGGTTATCAACTTGACTACATCTGAAATTAACTAAAAACCCAAGTTCCTGGGCACACCTGTGAGAATTTTTTTTTTAATTAATTGGATCATTTGCGGTAGGAAGACTCACCCTAAATCTGGGCCGCACCTTCTGGTGGCAGCCTATCTAAAGGACAGGGAAGAAGGAGGCTTTTGCTCTTTGCCTGCTTGCTCTCATTCTTATTAGCAAGTCCATTTCGTCACTGGCATTAGAGCCGACGTCTTTGAGAATTTAGTGTATATTGAAGATCAGCTGAGACATTTAGCCTTGTGGACTGAACTGATTTGTAGACTTCCCATTGTGAAGACAGTCATGGGTGGACTGGTCACAGCCTGTAAGACACTCTATATATATAGAGAGAGAGTCTTAGAGGTTCTATTGCTGTGAAGAGACACCATGACCACAGCAACTCTTATGAAAGAAAACATTTAATTGGGTGTCTTACAGTTCAGAGGTTCAGTCCATTGTCATCGTGGTGGGACATGGTGGTGCCATACAGGCAGACATGGTGCTGGAGAAGGAGCTCCCTATGGGGACCATTTTCTTTCAAACCACTACCACACACACAAACACACATCTATATCCCCATTCTGTCACTCCTGTTTCTAATATCACTTCTGTGCCTTTAGAGAACCCACTGACTAATACAGAGCTTGTCACATATCATGCTGGGTGGTTAGGGGAGAAATTCTTAGGTCAATGATCAAAAGTACTCTCAGAAAACAAGGTATTTATTAGTATTTATTTCATTTTTTATTATTTATTTATTAATCTTTTTAGTTTATTAGTATTTATTGGTATTTAGTTATTAGTAAGAAGGATATAAGGCGAGATAGAAAAGCATCTCCAGACCCTCTCAGGACCTCAGGAACCCTCACAGGCCAGGAGCCACTGAGCGTCTGCATCCCTGCCTGTGCTCACCAATCATCCTGCACTCTCTTCTTTGCCGAGTTTTCCAACTCTGGCTTGCCCAGCCGCAGCCAATTTTACGGACAAAGGCTGGCTCATCCATACTCTATCCTCTCTAAGTGACAAAATCACAGGCTCCAAGGAGCTGCTGATGAATTAAAACGGATGGCATAGTCCTGCAAATGAGTGTGAACTGCAGGGAGTGGTCCAGCGAAGCCCTTGCTCTGGGCTCTCGTCCGCCTGATTGCACACTGTCATGGTCAGAGCCATGCACACGGTGGCTGAGAAGAGCCCTGGACACAATCTGTTGATTGGGTCGATATACTAGAGAAGTGGGAATCATTCCTCAAATGGAAAGAGAAGAGTTTCAGAATGTCTCCTTAGTTCTTAAGTTAGCAATAAAAAGTCTAGTATGCCGCGTGTTGGTGGCACACACCTTTGATCCCAGCACTCGGGAGGCAGAAGCAGGCAGATCTCTGTGAGTTCGAGGCCAGCCTGGTCTACAGAGCGAGTTCCAGGACAGGCCCCAAAGCTACAAAGAAACCCTGTCTCGAAAAATCAAAATAAATAAATAAATAAATAAAAGTTCAGTAATAAACAATGCAGTTCCTCCACACTGGTAGACAGTGAAAGGTTTAGGGTTTGGGGTTCAAAGGAGACACTTAGGTGTCCTTTGGAGTAAGAGATTTATTGAAAATTATTAATGCTATATAGAGAGTGGCAGCAGCATGAAAGGGTATGAAGTGAGAAGGAGGGTTTGCTGGAGTGTTCCCTTCCTACAGGTCCAGAGGAGGTGAATGTGTATGTGTGTGTATGTGTGTGTGTGCACATGTGTGGTCCCGTTTTTACGTATCTCAGAGGAAGGGGAACGTTTTCTTGCACCCTGTGGTTGATGGTGGGTCACAGCACCCTGTAGCCAGGTTATCCCAGATTTCCGGGTGTCAAAGAGAGTCAAAGAAAAGGCTAAGACCCTGAGGCTATCAGGGTGGAGATGTACATTTAGTCAAGCCAATTATATGGATGTGGGATGTGCCACCATCACTAAACCTCAAATATCCTGGAATATGGTGAGCTGCGGTCTGTAAACTTTTTGAGGGGTATTAAGGATGGTGTCTGTCATCTTCCTAGATTCTAAGCACCTGAGGAATGTTAGAGGCTCTCGGAGATTTAAAGGAAGCTTGTGAAACAAAGCAAGAACAAATAAATACCTCCAAAGGGAGACCAAAACAGGAAAATAGACCTTGCAGTTTAAGAGTTCTGTTTGCAGCTAAGACTGTTAAAAAGACGATGTTCCTGTTTGCCCTGTGTTAAATCCTAGTTAAAGAAACAGTTCTTGTTTGTCTTGTGTTAAGCCCTTGCTAAATAAGGTTTCTATCGGTAATTAAGAGTAGTTTCCTGTTCCTTAGGTCTGATGTAAACGGCTTGTAACTCCCCTCGGTCATATCCTTGCCTTTGTTCCTCCCTTCTCATTGTATCCTTTTAACCATGTCTAATCACCAAATGTCTCCACCCAGTAAACAGCTTTTATCTCTCCTATAAGTGGGATTTTAAAAGGCCAGTAGGGACTGCTCTCTCCAGTCCCCAGTTGCCAGTGCACCCCAAAATACAGCTTTCTTTAACTGGACCATCGGAGACTTAGTCTTTTCTCCTCTAATATCAGGTGTAACAGGTTTTTGGTCGGGGTATTGTCAGAAGCTGTGAATCAAGGAAGGGCTGGGACTGGGGGTGAAGAGCTGCTGCCGGGGGCGGGGCCTGTAGCTGAAAACAACGTTTGGTTCTAATCAACCTTTATTTATGGACTCTGACACTTCAATCTCATATCCCTTCCAAATGCCACTCAGTGATTTAGTTTTCACTGTTCAGGCTGTAAACTCTTAGATTACGTTCCTAATGCCAGCCACCAAGGATCTAGTCCCTTATTTGGCCACTTCCTCTTCCTGAGGCTGGCTACCAAGGTGCAGCTATCAAAGTATTTGTAACATGAGGGCCTGCTTGTCGGGGTTTCTGTCAAGCTCAGTTCCTGCAACCATTCAGCCCCAAAGAAAATCACACAGAGGTTTCCATAAGTTATAAACCAAATAGCCCATTAGCTCAGGCTTCGTATTAGCTCTTATAACATATATTAACCCATTATCCTTATCTATGTTAGCCACGTGGCTCAGTACCTTTTTCAGCGGGGCAGGCCACATCCTGCTTCTTCAGTGGGCAGGGCAGGACTGGGGAAAGAGCTTCTTCCCAAAATACTCCTGTTCTCATTGCCCCGCCTTTACTTCCTGTCTGGTTGTCCCACCTATACTTCCTGCCTGGCCAATCAGTGTTCATTTAAAACATGATTGACAGAATACAGACAATTCTACCACACCAAGTATTGAAGTCCAGAAATCGGAAGCCCTCTTTGGCTCACCTAATTAACATACCCAATTAAAATTAAACAGCTCATCCTAACATGGGGCTTCTCCCTTTACCTTTATAGACTGTCATTTTCCTGTGTGCCACCTGTCTCCCCTCTATCCAGAGCCAGTCCTTTGTCCCTCTGGAGCAAATACCCCTGCACCGTTTCCCTTGTTCCCTTCCCCTTCTCCCTCATCCTCTATCTCCTGTCTTTGTCTCTTATTCCCTACCTTCTGTCCCCCTGAGGCAAAGAAATATCTTTTGTGCTGAGAACTTGATCTTGGGATCCTGAGCTGATATCCATTTCCTACAGAGAATCTCTCCAGAAAATTCTAATTTCTTCTTGTTCTTCTTCTTGTTCTTCTTGTTCTTGTTCTTGTTCTTGTTCTTGTTCTTCTTGTTCTTGTTCTTCTTGTTCTTGTTCTTCTTGTTCTTGTTCTTCTTCTTCTTCTTCTTCTTCTTCTTCTTCTTCTTCTTCTTCTTCTTCTTCCTCTTCCTCTCCTCCTCCTCTTTCTTTTCGAGACAGGGTTTGTCTGTAGCTTTGGAGCCTGTCCTGGAACTAGCTCTTGTAGCCCAGGCTGGCCTCGAACTCACAGAGATCCACCTGCCTCTGCCTCCCAAGTGCTGGGATTAAAGGCATGTATCTCCATTGCCCAGCTGAAATTCTAACTTCTTGTATTTAATTATTTCAGTAGTTTGATGGCTAAAGGGAGAGACACACATGTTTCTAGACTATCCTCATTCCTGCCAGGCAGTTTCCAGAACGACGGTCACCTGTTGCTGCCGACCTCTGTCCCCTTAGCAGGTAAACTGAAGCCGTGATCTACAGTGGTGGTCTGCTTCATTGTGCCTTGGAAGGCGCTCCTGCTAAATTCCCACTGGCGCCTCCAAGGAGCAATGCTCTTATAGACACTCCACGAAATACCTCAATCCTTTCCATTGTTATTTACCGTTCACACAGAGAGGTTGGGTTTCCATAATCCAGCTGTCCTTCCTGAAAGACAACAGGCTCTGGTCACACAACCACACAGTCAAAATGAAGGAGCGAGGTACACAGAGGAAAGACCAATCCACTCGCGCGAAGACCAGGGAGCCAATGAGCAGCTAGCAGTCTCGAGAAGCCCTCAAGATATTTTAGTTAGCAGATTTCGAAGCTACTCTAAAGCATTCTCCCAAACTGCCGCCCGGAAAGGTTGGCCTTGAGCTGCTCCGTTGGCTGAACACCACCTCTGCGGCCCCTGAACACAACCATCACAGAACATTTCCTTCTCATTATAACATCATAGCTCTGAGAGCAGGGAGGTACCTGTTGCTAGGGCAACCTGCTGATTCTGGCATCTCATTGGACATAAATAGACTAAAACCCAGAGGTCATTCTTCTCCCCCTTTCCAAAGCATTTGGCTTAGAAACAGGCCATAGGTAAATTTCTCCTCTGCTTTTAGGATGTAGCTTAAAAAACTCCTTTTTGGCTTTGCCACCTCCAGCTATGCTTCCCAAGTCCTCCACTCAGTTGGATCCTAAAGAAGTAAGATGATAACCTTGCTGCCTTCAGTTACCTTGGGTAAAACAGCAGCCCCTGCAGGAAAGGTCTGAGAAAATTTATTTTCCCCTGGGGCAAAGTCAAAGACTTTTAAAGACTTTCTCATTGTGTGCAGCAGGCTTTTATTTTTTGACCACCAACCAGCTCTCAAATCATGACATAGAGACTTCTTATTAGTTATGAATGCTCTGCCTTAGCTTACCTCTTGCTTTAATCTGTTTCACTTCATCTACATTTTGCCTCCATGTTTTTTACCTTCCTTTCTGTATGTCCTACTTTGTGTCTGTCTGGCGGCTGTCTGGAGGCCCTGAGCATCTCCCTTTCTTTCTCCCTCATTCTTTCTTCCTCCTCACTTCTCTCAAGCCTAGCTTTCCCCTCCTACTTATTCTCTTTTCCGGCCAGCCCCGCCTATCTTCTTCTCCCTTGCTATTGGCCATTCAGCTTTTGATTAGCCCAATCAGGTACCTTAGGCAGGCAAGGGGAAACAACAACACATTTTTACATAAACACACATCCTTACATTGTTAAACAAATGTAGCATAAACAAAAGTAACACACCTTTACATAATTAAATAAAGGCAGCATAAACAAATCTAACACATCTTTGCCTAGTTAAAGTAATATTCCACAATACTTGTGTTTCAGAAGAACTGAGATTAAATCAAGTCCTGACCTTTCTCCTATTACATCAGCCTAGAGTCAAGTCTTTCTTGACTTTAATTTTAAGGCAGTGGAAATTTTGCTTTAACTCTGGCAAAATTTCCACACTCAGAACAATTATGAGTGGCAATCCAGTTGCACCCATGTCACAGTCTACTTTTTGATCAAGGAAGATCAGATCTTTTGGGCTCAGAAATTACTGAGGGCACCTGTAAACACTGTCATGCCAGAGACCACCTTCACCAAAAGAATCAATCCCCAGGCCAAGCATGGTTGCCCACATATTTAATCCCAGCATTCCAGGCAGAAGCAGGTGATCTCTGTGAATTTGAAGCCAGCTTGGTTTACAGAGTGAGTTTAATGTCTGACCGGACAACGTAGTGAGACTATGACAACGTAGTGAGACTATCTCATAAATAAGCAAACAAAAAAAATGGAGATCCTTGCTTTGTCTATGTGACATAATCATCCTCCTGAGTGCTCATAACTCATATCTATTTCACATCAGTCGCTGTCTTGAAAATTGTTGACAATGGTGGTCAAAGAATCGTGGAACATTTCCAATTGGCCATCAGGATGCTCTTCTCAAAAACAATGGCAAACCGATGCTTTGGAAGCAATTGAATAGATCACCACAAGGGGGCAGATGTCTAAGATAAAATCAACCCCTTCCCCCTTGAGTTGGTTTTGGTCCTGGTGTTTCATTGTAGTGAAAGCAACCCTAACTAAGACACACACCCCCGGGGTGCAAGGCTATCCTTGCAGAATTTACATCCATCCTGTTTGTGAAATGCTCCTGTTTGGCCTGTGCTCGGGTGGCTGGTTAGTCATAAGCTCATAGGGTAAGAACAGAGCTATGTGTTATTTGCCGTCAGTGGCAGAGGGCTCCCCCAAGCCTCCTGCTTGCATTTCTGGCTTCTCCTGGGAATAGTTAAGCTGGGTCGATAGCCCCTCCGTGTGTTTTTTTCCTTTCAGCCTTTTTGTACTTTTTCACTTTCAAAGACAGGCAATCAATCAGACAGGAGTGATCGCTGCAGCCTGTATCGACCATTTGTTTTTTTAAGCATTAACAGTTTGGAGAGATCTGCACAGAGTTTCTTAGTCATGTGTTGAAAATTACTTCAGTTCTCAGAGTCCTCCTCTTTTCAGTTCAAGCCACATGTAACTCAACTCTGAATTTGTTAAGGCTTTGTAAGAAATGGGAGAAACAAAACAGCTACATAATTCATTTTTTAAATTTGTATTTGTTAGAGCTGGAGAGATGGCTCTGTGGTTAAGAGCACTGGCTGCTCTACTAGAGGACCTGAGTTGGGCTCCTAGTACCTATGATGAATGACTCACAACCTTTGTAATTCCAGTTCCAGAGGATCTGATGCCCTTTTCTGGCCTCATAAGCACATATACATAATTAAGCACAAATAAAATAAAACCTGTATTTGTATTAAGAGGGTATGAGCTGCCCATAACAAAGTGAAGAATCTGCCAGTTCATCCTCAGCCCTTTCTTGGTGGACTATTCTGAGTTTGAAAGCAGAGAACCAGGGACGCTAAAGGCTGAGGACCAATGTCCTCAATGTGCCAAGAAAATACTTCAGGTTTCAAAAAGAAATGGAAGCTCTTTTGTTCATTTGCTTTTGAAATCATCTTATTTTTTGCTATTGATTCTTAGTCTTTCTTGATGACTCTTCCCTCATCCCCAAAGGGTTCTAGAGCCTATATGCCTATTTAAGTAAAATTAAAACAACACAACAATAGCCACGAGAATTAGCCACGGGAATTATATAAAATTAAAATGTTTCTTCACAGTAAACGAAATCACAGGCTGCTATCAATAGGAGGGGAACATATTTGCCAACTCTGGGCTAGGGCTTAATATCTGGACTCTATAGGGAGCTGAGAAATGTAGATGTCAAACCCAGACATTCCATTCAATAAATGGGCCAACTGCATAGCAGGTGAAACACCAATGGCCGACAAATACTTTTGGGAAGCATTCTACATCCTTAGCCATTAGGAAACCACAAGTTAACAGCACTTTGGGATTCCATCTCACTCCAGTCAGAATGGCTACCATCAAGAACACAAATGGCTATAAATGCTGGTGAGACAGTGGGGGAAGGGGAGCCCCCTGTTCACTGTTGGCGGACATGTAAACGGTGCAGCCACTGTGGAAATCGGTGTGGAGGTTTCTAAAGAAAAAGCTGAACCAGGAATACTGTGAAAACTAGAGTGTCCATTCTTAGGCATTTATGTGCAAGACTTGAAGTCCTACCACAGGGGTATTTGCACATCCATGTTTCCTGTTGCTCTATTCACAGTAGTGAGAAAATGGAACAAGCCTAGATGTCTGGCAATAGGGAGAAGAGTGAAGAAAATGTGGCACATGTACACAAGTTTTGCTCAACCATAAAGAAGAATGAAATTTGTGGGAACGTGGGTGGAATTGGAAACTACTGTTCCATGAAGCAACTGAAGCTCACAGAGAGAAATTCAGCCTGCTCTGTCTTCTATGTAGATCCCAGGTTTTCGTTTGTATCTCTGCATGTGCGCTTATATACATGTGGGGGTGTGGGTCATGTGACCAGAAATGGCACCAAAAAAAAAAGGAGGTCTTAAGGAAGAGAGGAAAAAAAGCAACAGGATATATGTGACATGAAAGTATAAGGGGGATTATAGGAAGGAAATGAAGCCAAAAGTAAAAGGGTATGGGATGGACATGGGGTGTGGGGAAGGATCAACATGGATGGAATATGATAATGAAACCCATTACTTCGTGTATTTTTTAATTAAAATTAAGTCAGTGCATTGAAATTAAATATAACTAAAACTTCAGTTTCCCAGATAACCTAAGTTCTTCATAGCTATATGTGTGGTTAACAGTTAATCACATCAGCAAATATGGCTAATAAAATATTTCATCTTGGAGAGTTACTTTGGGCACCTGCAAACCAAAGTCAAAACCCTACCTGACCACTCTTTTTTTAGGCTCAATAGTCCATAGGAGGTGCACATTTGAGCATACAATCTGGGAGAGCCCTCTGGGAGAAAAGTGTCCCTGCCCAGTAGAACCACAGGGCGAAGTAGCAAAGGTTTAGAATGCCCACTACACCGTATGAAATACACAAACAATGAGCATCAAGTCTACAATCCCTTCTCATTCTGAAGTATAAAAATCTTTGAAAGTTAAAGCAACTCTGATTTTTGTTGTTGTTGTTGTTGTTTTGTTTGTATAAACCAAACCTTGTTGGGCAGTAACACCCCATCTAAATTATCAGGAGGCTGTTTGTTCATTTGTTCTGTTTACTTATGACATGGAATGTAAATTCCATATGTCTCACTGCACCAAAATTAATGTGTTTGACTGTGAAGTCCTACCCCAGACCTCAATGGGATATGTTAAATAAGACACGGTAGATAAATGTGTTACCGGTGTGTAAACTCCAAACAATGTTTACATTCTGAAACACATCTGGACCCACGGGGCTGGGAAAACAGATTGTGAATCTGTATTAATCAGAAGCTGAGAAGGAATAAATCAGATCTACATTTATATGCATGGATAATAAAATGGTTGGAAGAAGAAATAAGTCAGAATAAAATAGCATGACGTTGGTTCTGTAAATTAAAGTGTTTTCTCCCCAAAGTATCCCTGTTTTGGTTTATTTCATTTATTTTTTTGGTTGGTTTTTGGACACCAGTGTGTGATACCCATAGGTGTGGGGTGCTAGGGCACCTGGGTAGTACCTTGTGGGCAACTATAGCATGAGGTGGGTATAGGACTCCAGACAGAGAGTGGACAAGACAGAAAACGTCCTCAAGAACAGACTGGGTGTGAAGCTGTGACAAGGGTCAGTCATGTATGGAGGGTTCTGTTGAGGACAACAGTCCATTTCTGTACACGTGTGTGCAAAAACTGGCACATAAATAAACAATACAAAATGAGTCACAAAATCCTAGTTTTGGGAAGGGGAAATGGGCAGCACAAGGTCCCTAAGCTCTTTGCAACTGCTACCTTCTGGAAAAGGGAAAACCAGTTTTCACCAATGGAGTATCAGTGGGTATCTCAATCGTTCTCCAGGGCAGGCTCCATGCACACAAGTAGTTGGACAACAAGATGAATTCAATGTTTCTTTATGCATTTTGATTTTGTATTGTCTTAGTACTTTTTGTCTTATTGGTTTGGGTTTTTAGTTTTTTTTTTTGTTTGTTTTGTTAGCGAGAGAGAGAAAGAACACAAAGTTGGGTGAGTAGGGAGGTGGGGAGGCATAAGCGGAGGCTGTTCATTCATTTTCTGGCCGCCCAGACCTGAAATAATCACACAGAAACTGGATTAATTAAAACACTGCTTGGCCTATTAGCTTATGCATACTTCTAGCTAGCTCTTACATCTTAAATTAACCCATCTCTATTAATCTGTGCATCACCACGAGGTCATGGCCTATTGGCAAAGTTCTGCCAGGCTCTGGTGGGCATCTTTCTCCTTCAGCAGCTACATGAATTCTCTTCGACTCCACTACTCTTATATATACCTCTGCTTGGATTTTCTGCCTGGCTTCACTCTGTTAAACCACTGGCCAAAAGCATTTTCTTTATTAACCAATGGCAATAAAACATATTAACAGCATACAGAGGGGAATCCCACATCAGGGATGATATGGGGTGGGGGAGTCGGGAAGGAGAAAGAATATGATCAAAATATATTGTATGAAAAGTTTTATAAAACGGTTTTAAATGTGTCATTTCTTATGAGAGAACCATTTACTGCAAACCAGGAAGACCACCAACCTGGCCAGTTTCCACCTAGCCAAAGAAGTCATTCACTGGATTCTAAATTTCAGTACTGGATTGTAGACATCTCCTGGACCCCCAGTACTCTCCCCACCCCACTGGAAGACATTGTCCACTCATTTTTCCCTTTGGAGGACAGTGAGCTTCTATGCCTCTGCAACTTTCTCTAAAGCTGAGGGTATATGAGAAACAGCAGACCACATTCTGCCCATCCCCATGTTTATGCCCCATGCAGACAGATCCCATTCACCAGATCTGGACAGGTCCCTGCACAACAGGGAAGTGGTGATAGACAGGGGTGGGAGGTTTGAGCTCCCTATATTTGCTAGGTAGAGGTACTGATAATTTCTAGAAACATCCTTCACCACCTATGGCAGAGTCATCCCTGGGCCAGCAACCTCTTGTTGGTGACACCAGTCCATTTCTGTGTACATGTGGTGGACTTGTTGAGCACAACTTCCTAGAAACTGGGATGCATCTCAGAAAGCTTTGCTCTCACAAGGAGGGCTTTGATGCTGAGAACTACTGGCTATTTTGTCCAAATCAGCAATTAAAGGAGCATAAAGTTGGAATGGGCTCTGAAGTTAAGCTACTATAGACGAATCTAAAGATAGCAACCATGGGAGAATCAGGCACTTCAGAGTTTTAAGGGCTGTGAAGTCCACCTCCAGAGGGATCTCATTCTGGTTTTGCCTATGAGGGGTGAATTTGTATGTTGATTAGATTAAAATGACTGCTGTTATCATAGGGAATGACCCCAGTTAAGAAGAAATATGACTGGCAAGAAAGGAGAAAAGAAAGGTGAACTAAGGACATATTATACAATGGCTAATAACAGCCCTAAAACCCAAGAGAGCCAAGCAACCACTTCCCAAAGCCATTTCTTGGAGTATGCTTGGCTTGATGGCACTGTCCCTAGATTGTTAAAGAATTTCTAATCAAATGGGTCCTAAACATAATCCCCAGATCTCTCTCACATTTTCCTGTTCATTGTAAGTTTGGGAGCTGTGGTGCTTAAACTCATTTGTCAACTCGACAGGGTCTAGAATCACCTATGAGATGGTGTTCTGGGCACACGTATGAGGAATTATCTATAACAGTCTTTGTGAATGTCTGTGAAGAACTATCTCAATTAAGTTCAATTAAGTGAGAAATCGCACCCTGAATGTGGGCACCATCATTCTCTAGGCTGGGGTCCTGGACTGAATAGAGAGGAGAAAGTGAGCTGAGCACCAGCATCCATCTCTCTCTGCTTCCTGACTGTGGACACAACATGATCAGTCTCTTCATGCTCCTGCTGCCATGCCTTCCCCACCATGATGGGCTGTGCTCTCTCAAAGTGTGAGCCAAAATGAACCCTTACTTCCTTCAGTTGCTTATCTATGGAATTTTATCACAGGAAAAGAATCGAACACAGAAGGAGATGAACTGCATACAATGCTCACTGCCTTCTTTTCTCTACCACTTGTACCCCAACCCATTTTAGAGGCACCACACACACACACACACACACACACACACACACACTTGCTCACAAAAGCCCTTATCTGTGGGAAAGTCTTAAGTGTGAGGAACTTCATCACCAAATAGCAATTATTTTCTGGTCACTCACCTCCCAGAAGGGGCCAAGTTGTTTTTGTAATTTCTCATTAGACAGGAGCTGATTAAAAATACAATTAGTAATCATTTTAATTACAGGAAGCTCTCCCAGAAAGGACTTAAAACACAGGTAAAAAGGAGGCAACCAAATAAAGAGAGACCAGGAAAGCTTAAACTAACTCAGGAAAGACTCAAAAGTCAGTACACAGACATTTAAGGAGAAAGAGGGCATTTCTGCACATTCAGGAAGCTGATGTTTCCTTTAAAATGTTATGCTGGGGGCTGGAGAGATAGCTCAGAGGTTAAGAGTGTGAGTTGCTCTTGGAGAAGACATAGGTTCCCAACACCTATGTCAACGGTTCACAAATGCCTGTAACTCCAAATTCAGAGGATCTAATGTCCTCTGTGGTCTCCCCAGCTATCTGTGTGCATGCACAACACACACACAAAACACAATCTTTTAAAGTGATTAAAATTCAATGCTGACTTTAAAAATCAACAAATCATTATACTCTTGTACAAAATGGAGTAATTTATGTATGACAGTTAAGATGTGTATGCTAAGCCATATGCAGAGTGAAAAAGCACATTTTGACTCAGAGACAAATTTTCTAAGCCTAATATCAGAATGGCCTTGCTATCAACCCAGGATTCCACTCATATAAACTTTGTGCAATAAATATGATTTTAGAATTGTGCAAAAAATTATAATAAGCTATGGAATCTGACATTTGCATATAAATAGAAAAGAACTCCGAGCCTGTCTACAAAGAGAAAAATGATTTCAGCATTCTTACATAATTTCTAGTACATTCGCTTTTATAAATGTCCTTGTCATGTTGTTCTAAAAAACAGGGCTTAATTCAGCAGCTTCTTTTAAAATAAAAATGGAGCGAGTTACTTCCAAGAAATATTTACAAGATGCAGTTGAACGAGGTGAGATTCTTTTTTGTCCTCCAATCCAGACAATTAAAGAGAAAAATCAGTAATGATTATCTCCCCTCTCCTGATTTCATGGGCTTCAGCTGAGTCTATGAATTACACACAGAACACTGCTCTTATCTAGGTATCAAGCACACCTGGGGCAGTGCTGGTTCATTTTAAGTAACTTTGCAAAAACTAGAGTTATCTGGGAAGAGAGAATCTCAATTGAGGAATTGCCTACATCAGATTGGCCTTTGGGCTTGTCTGTGGGGAATTTTCTTGATTAATGACTGACATGGGGAGAGCCCAGTTCACCACGGGCAGTGTCACCCTTGGGCAGGTGGCCCTGGGTTGTTTAAGAAAACAAGCTAGGTCTGAAGAGATGGCTCAGTGGTTAAGAGCACTTACTGCTCTTGCAGAGGTTCCAAGAGTTCAGTTACCAGCACCCATGCTGGTGTAGGAAGTACTTCATTTGTATTGCTTTCATTGGTTGAATAAAGAAAACTGCGTTGGCCTTTTGATAGGGCAGAAATCAGGTAGGCAGAGTAGACAGGATGGAATGCTGGGAGGAAGGGAAGTGTGGCAGACACCATGATTCTCCTGGCCAAGACGGACGCTGCTTAGACTCATACTGGTAAGCCACAGTCAAGTGGCGATACACATTAATGGAAATGGGCTGAATCAAGATGTAAGAGTTGGCCAAGAAGAGGCTAGAACTAATGGGCCAGGCAGAGTTTAAATGAATACAGTTTCTGTGTAATTATTTTGGGTATAAGCTAGCCGGGACCAAAAGCAGGCTCCTTACTACACACGCTGTGAATCCCAACCATCTTTGATTCCTAGTCCAGGGAACCCAATCCTCCTTCTGGCCTCTGCAGGAAAAAGGCAGGCATGTAATACACTCATACGCATGCAGACAACACATTCACACATACAAAAAGTAAAACTTTAAAAAAAAGTAGCCAAGAAAACCATGGGGGAAAAGCCAATAAACAGTGTTCCTCCATGGTCTCTTCTTAAGTTTCTGCTTCCAAGTTCCTGCCTCAAGCTCTTTGGTGTAATTAAGGAGGTCCATGAGAGCCCATAATAAAGGATAACAAATGTTTATTGGGGACCGTCACAATAAGAAAACTGCTGCGTTCCTCTGCTCTCTAGGCACTGGGAGCTGCCAGAAAAAGGAAAAAGAGACAAGCACACTTCCTGTCTGTGCTTATAGTACCTCAGACCATGCCCTAATGGGCTGGTATCCAAAAGGCTATTGGCTGAATGAATTCCCACAACACCTTCCCGCTTTGTCTAAATAAGGTGGTTCTAAACCTAAAACAAAACTATATACAATAAAGAATAAATATCAAGTATTGTCCAGGAAAAAGAAAAGGCAAAAGCATACACAAAAATAGAACTATAACCAACGTGAACAACATCAAACAAGAAACACATGCTAAATGTCCAGTCTAAGGTAATTAGCAAATAACAGAGATTATTTCAATAGTTGTCCTATCCTGAGAAGTCTAAGTCTTATACTAAAATGTCTTAGCTAAGTTACAAGAGGAAAATAGCTATGATTATCTAATCTTCAACCCTATCAAAGCTCTGAGAAGGAAAATAATATTACCTGAGTAAACAGGAAGTGCAAGCAAGTGACTTCCAAAAGGTGCAAGAAATGACAGAGACAGCTGGTTACTTGGGCAATCACCTAAACTCTCATTTGCAATGTTGGAGCAACCACCTTTGCTAAGGCCTAGAGTATCTGACAAACCATTTTCAGAGGCAGGAAAAATCAAAAGACTGTCCTACCCTTTCTTGGCAAGGTTTGTCAGTTATTTTTGCTTGCATCTTGTTTGTTCAGTTTGGACAGTGTGTATTTTGTCAGTAGTCAAGGCAAGGCAGTTCTTTGCCCAAAGGCGAGTTTTGTCAAAAAGAGAACAAGCTAAGTGGAGTGTCTTTGATACCCAACATTCTCTCAGAATGGATTGGTGCTGCCAGGATCAATCATGTCTCATGTCAACAGAATCCTGAGTTATGTAAATGCCATATTCTACAGTTCTTTGAAGTATTCAAAGATTACCTATATATGCGGAGTACAATCTCTGTGCATCTAGAGAACCTGACTAGCCTAACTATAATTATGACAAACATAAGTGACTATTGACTTGTAATTCTTAATACCTATATAGCTTAAGACTAAAACTTCACATTATAAACTTAAACAATCTTTAAACAATGTGCAGCAAATGAGGACAATGACCCCAAAATGTAAATAACCAATGTAATTATCTTGATCAGAGGTAGAAATATATAGTGCAATATGATAAATATATCCTAAAATTGTATCAATATACTAAATAGCTTAAGCAGAGGTAGAAACATGCAAGTAAACATTATGACAAAATGACTTTGCAAAGGTGCACAAATATTGTAAACAGGAGGATATTCAATATAACAAATATATTTTGAATTTGTATCAATATACAAATTATCTTAGACAGAAACCCAAGGATAGTTTTACAAATGTATCAATATACAAGAACCTATACCGATGTAAATTGTCTATAACTAACAGTTCACAAGTAGATACACTAATCTACCTATTATCCCATCCTATCCATTTCTAGATATACAGAGATATATTTCAGTTAGATAGATAAACTTCAACAAAGCTCCTGCTTTGGCTTCCCTCAGTGATAGACTAAAACCAGTAAGCAAAATGGACCCCTTCTACCTCAGGCTGTTTTAGTGCAATGACAGGCAGCATACTCTGAGCACTGCCAGCTCCTCCCTCCCATAAAACAACTGTACCTGCTTCTTTCACCAGGTCTGGCCTCCATGCCAGCATGCATATGCAAATAACTTCAAGTTCAAGAACTATTTCCTCAGTTACAACTGTCAGCTTAGCAGACTCAAGGCAGGGTGGGAAGACAGAGAAAGGTTAAGGAGAAAGGAATAGAGTCCCTAACCCTCACTCTTGTACCCATGCCCTGACTCGAATCTACTGCTGACTCTGTGTAGAGTTTTGACATAACTACCTGGGAACTTCCTTATGCCATACCCAGAAGGAATACTGTTTTCCTGCAAATCCCACCAAATAGACCTTTAAGACAGCTGTAAACCATGCTCAGGGCAAAAACCATGTTTTAGAAAAACCTTGTTCTGTAGCCTATGCATGATTAAATTACTTTGGCTTTTAACTTTTAATCTGGTTTTATCTTAATGGCATTTCTTCCTCATATATAAAATTGACCAGAACCCTATCATCTCATTATTAAAAAAAATCCCCCCACCCTTTTGTTACGAATATTTTCTAACTGAGCCTCTCCACTGGCACAAAGAACTCTGATCAAACCAAATTAGACCGAATCAAAAATGCCCACATTTAATGAATGCCATGCTCTCGGGTGGCCAGGAGCATGATGGCAGGGGGAAGACAGAGGGAGAGCACATGCAAAACCAAAAATCACATGTTCCTTTTTCCCACGGAACCTAAATACCCTATGGGAGTGGTTCTGACACTCCCTGGGGAGGGGTCAGCACTTGGCAGGCTGGGAGTTGTAGTTCAAGTGCTTGGCAGGCTGGGAATTGGAGACCAAGTGCTTGGTAATTTCCAGGCCAGGGGATGGGGTGACACTTCCAGCTTAATACTACATTCCAGAATCTTTGGATACAGGAGTGTTAGAGGGCTGGGTCTCACTTTCGACCAACCATCCCAGAGTCCTTGGATATAGGGGTGTTGGCTCAAGTCTGGCTACTTCCTGTGGGCATGATGTGGGAGAGGGGAGAGCTGGGAGTTGGTGCATTCACACTCAGCAAGAGGTGTGGCTGGGGTAGCATATGGGTTGCTGTCACCCTGGAGTCCTCAGGCAGCTTTTTTTTTTTTTTTTTTTTTTTTTTTTTTTTTTTTTTTAGGGAGATGAGAAGGCAGGTAACTAGAAGAAAAAATTATCATGGATGAAGTAATAAGTTAATAGTACCTTAAGTTGTCAAATGCCATTAGACAGATCTGGGAGGGAAAATGCCATACCCTGAGATCTGTAAAGGCGCTTGAGAACTAGGTACCATTACCTGTTATTTAAACTGGGCATATAAGCTAAATTTAGGCATGTATTTCATCCAATAAGTCACAGTTTACCAATGTTAGTAAATGTAAGAAGATTAAAAGGAATATTTTTTCCTTTTTATTAGCTTTTTTTTATTTAAAAAATACCAATCCAAATTCCCACCCTCTCCTCCTAATCCCTCCACACACCCTCCCACCCCACCCACATCTAATTTTAAGAGAGGGTAAGACACTTTGCTTTGTGGAAAGTCCAAGGCCTTCCCTACTACATCTAGGCTGAGCAAGGTATATACCAAAAGAGAATAGGATCCCAAAAAGCCAGTTCATGCAGTAGAGATAAATCCCAGTGCCACTACCAGTGGCCCCTCAGTCTGTCCCAGCCATACAACTGTCAGCCACATTCAGACGGACTAGTTTGGTCCTAGGCTTGTTCCTTCCCAGTCCATCTGGAGTTGGTAAGCTACCATTAGCTCAGGTAAACTGTTTCAGTGGATGAACCCTTCATGGTCTTGACCTCTTTGCTCATATTATTATTCCTTCTACTCTTCAACTGGACCTTGGGAGCTCAGTCCAGTGCTCTGATGTGGGTCTCTGCCTCTGTTTCCATCTGTTGTTGGATGAAGGTTCTATGGTGATATTTAAGATAATCACCAGTCTGACTACAGGGTAAGGCCAGTTTGGGCACCCTGTCCTCTATTGCTTAGGGTCTTAGCTGGGGTCATCCTTCTGGATTCCTGGGAACTTTTCTAGAGCCAGGTTTCTTGCTAACCCAATAATGGTTTCCTCAATCAAGATATCTCTTTCCTTGCTCTCATATCTGTCCGTCCTCCATCTTGATTATCCCATTCCCTCAAGTTCTTCTCAACTCTCCCCTTCTTCCCTCCTCTTCCCCTTCTCCCCTTTCTTCTACCCCCACCCCCATGCTCCCAATTTGTCAGGATATCTTGGCAGTTACCAATTTCCAGGTGGGTCTATATGTTTTTCTTTGGGTTCACCTTATTACTTAGCTTCTCTAGGATCATGAACTATACTCAATGTCCTTTGTTTATAGCTAGTATCCGCTTATGAGTGAGTACATACCATACTCATTTTTGGGGGTCTGGGTTATCTCACTCAGGATAGTGTTTTCTAATTCCATCCATTCACATGCAAAATTCAAGATGTCATTGTTTTTTACTGCTGAGTAGTACTCTAATGTGTAAATGTGCCACACTTTCTTTATCCATTCTTCAGTTGAGGGGCATCTAGGTTGTTTCCAGGTTCTGGCTATTACAAATAATGCTGCTATGAACATAACTGAACAGATGCTTTTGTAGTATGATTGAGTATCTTTTGGGTATATTCCCAAGAGTGGTGTTGCTGGATCCTGAGGTAGATTGAGTCCAGTTTTCTGAGAAACCGCAATACTGATTTCCAAAGTGGTTGTACAAGTTTGCATTCCCACCAGCAATGGAAGAGTGTTCCCTTTACTCCACATCCTCTCCAGCATAAGCTATCATTAGTGTTTTTGATCTTAGCCATTCTGACAGATGTAAGATGGTATCTCAGAGTTGTTTTGATTTGCATTTCCCTGATAGCTAAGGAAGTTAAGCATTTCCTTAAGTATCTTTTGGCCATTTGAAATTCTTCTGTTGAGAATTCTTTAGTTTAGTACTTCATTTTTTAATTGGGTTATTTAGAATTTTAATGTCTTATTTCTTGAGTTCTTTATTTATTTTGGAGATTAGTACTTTGTCTGATGTGGGGTTGGTAAAGGTCTTTTCCCATTCAGTAGGCTGCCTTTTTGTCTTATTGATTGTGTCCTTTGCTTTACAGAAGCTTCTCAGTTTCAGGAGGTCCCATTTATTTATTGTTGCTCTTAGTGTCTTGCTACTGGGGTTATATTTAGAAAGTGGTCTCTTCCCACTTTCTCTTCTATCAGGTTCAGTGTGGTCAGATTTATATTGAGGTCTTTAATCCATTTGGACTCAAGTTTTGTGCGTGGTGATAGTAAGGATCTATTTTCTTTCTTCTACATGTTGATATCCAGTTTTGCCAGCACCATTTGTTGAAGATGCTTTCTGTTTTCCATTGTATAATTTTAGCTTCTTTGTCAAAAACTAGGTGTTAATAGGTGTGTGGATTAATATCCCAGTCTTCAATTCAATTCCATTGGTCAACATCTGTGTTTTTATGCCAATACCAAGCTGTTTTCATTACTGTAGCTCTGTAATAGAGCTTGATGTCAGGGATGGTAATGCCTCCAGAAGTTTCTTTATTGTATAGGATTGTTTTGGCTATCCTGGGTTTTTGTTTTTCCATATGAAGTTGAGTATTGTTCTTTCAAGGTCTGTGAAGAACTGTTGAAATTTTGGTGGGGACTGCATTGAATCTATAGATTGCTTTTGGTAGGATTGCCAGTTTTACTATGTTGATCCTTCCTATCCAAGGGCATTGGAAATATTTCCATTTTCTGGTATCTTCTTTAATTTCTTTCTTCAAAGACTTAAAGTTCTTGTCAAATAGGTCTTTCACTTCCTTGGTTAGTGTTACTTCAAGATATTTTATGCTATTTGTGGCTAATGTGAAAGGTAATGTTTCTCTGATTTCCTTCTCAGCTTCTTTATCATTTGTGTATAGGAGGGCTACTAATTTTTTTGAGTTGATCTTATATCCTGCCACATCACTGAAGGTATTTATCAGCTGTAGAGTTCTCTAGTAGAGGTTTTGGGATCACTTATGTACACTATCATATCATCTGCAAATAACGAAAGTTTGACTTCTTCCTTTCCAATTTGAATCCCCTTGATCTCCTTTTGTTGTCTTATTGCTATGACTACAACATCCAGAACTATGTTGAAGAGATATGGAGAGAGTGGACAGCCTTGTCTTGTTTCTGATTTTAATGGAATCACTTTGAGTTTCTCTCCATTTAATTTGATGTTAGATGTCGGCTTGCTGTATATTGCTTTTATTATATTTAGATATAATCCTTGTATCCCTAATCTCTCCAAGACCTTTATCATGAAGGAATGTTGAATTTTGTCAAATGCTTTTTCAGCATCTAATGAAATGGTCATATGGTTTTGTTCTTTCAGTTTATTTATATGATGGATTACATTGATAGGTTTTTGTATGTTGAACCAGCCCTGCATTTCTGGGATGAAGCCTAGTTGATCATGATGGATGATTTTTTTTGATGTGTTCTTGGATTCAATTTGCCAGTGTTTTATTGAGTATTTTTGCATCAATTTTCATGAGTGAGATTGGTCTCTAATTCTTTTTCTTGGTTGAGTCTTTGTATGATTTTGGTATCAGGGTAACTGTAGCCTCATAAAAAGAGTTTGGCAATGTCCCTTCTGTTTCTATTATGTGGAATACTTTGAGGAGTATAGGTATTAGCTCTTCTTGGAAGTTCTGGTAGAATTCTGCACTAAAACCATCCGTCCCTGGGCTTTTTTTGGTTGGAAGGTTTTTGATGACAGCTTCTCTTTCCTCGCAGCTTATATGTCTATTTAATTTGCTCACCTGGTCTTGATTTAATTTTGGTATATGGTATCTATCTAAAAAAATTGTTCATTTCTTTTACATTTTCCAATTTTGTGGAGTACAGGTTTTTGTAGTAAGACCTAATGATTCTCTGAATTTCCTCAGTGTCTGTTGTTATGTCCCCTTTTCATTTCTGATTTTGTTAATTTGGATGTTCTCTCTCTGCCTTTTGATTAGTTTGGATAAGGATTTGTCAATCTTGTTGATCTTCTCAAAGGACCATGTCCCAACCAGTGGAACACAAATTGAACTGGATTTGCCCTGGAGGGGAAGAATGAAGGGACAAGAGATACAAGAAATGGACAGCAAAGTCTGTATTCTGATCAAGCTGCCAACTTTATTTTTTCTCAGGAGCATTATATAGCAAACAGGCAGGGGGAGGGTAGGATGCTGGAATGTCAGGTCTGGAGACATCTCTAGCTGATAGAAAGAGATTAAGGAGATATTGACAGTCTGTGACCATTAACTAACCAAGGGAATGTTAATTACTTCTGAAGCCTGTGGCCCGCAGGTCTCACAGGGAGATAAGACACCCCATTATTTTCCTAGGCCCAGAACTTACCCTGCAGAGGCTTCTGAATAGCTTACTTAACTTGTGAACATAAGATGGCTATAACCAAAATACAGGTCTTTGCTCCTGGCAGGACCAGCTCTTTGTTTCATTGATCTTTGTATTGTTTTATTTGTTTCTATTTTGTTTATTTCAGCCCTCAATTTGATTGTTTCCTGTCTTCTACTCCTCCTGGGTGAGTCTGCTTCTTTTTGTTCTAGAGCTTTCAGATGTGCTGTTAAATCTCTAATGTGAGCTTTCTCCATTTTCTTTATGTGGGCACTTAGTGCTATGAACTTTCCTCTTTGCACTGCTTTCATAGTGTCCTGTAGGTTTGTATATATTGTGCCTTCATTTTCATTGAATTCAAATAAGACTTTAATTTCTTTCTTTATTTCTTCCTTGACCCACGGTTGGTTCAGTAGTTGACTGTTCAATTTCCATGAGTTTGTAGGCTTTCTGAGAGTAGTATTGTTGTTAAATTCTAACTTTAATTCCTGGTGATCCGATAAGACACAGGGAGTTACTACAATTTTTTTTTTTATCTGTGGAGGTTTGCTTTTTTTTTACCAAGTATGTGATCAATTTTAGAGAAGGTTCCATGAGATACTGAGAAGAAGGTATATTTTAAGTTTGGGTGGAATGTTCTATAGATGTCTGTTAAGTCCATTTGATTCATTACATCTGTTCTCTTATTTTTCTCTGTTAAGTTTCTGTCTGGTTGACCTGTCCATTGGTGAGAGTGGAGTGTTGAAGTCTCCTACTATTAGTGTGTGGGGTTTGATGTGCAAATTAAGTTTTAGTAATGTTTCTTTTACATATGTGGGTGCTCTTGCATTAGGGGCATAGATTCCCTCAGTCTATGGATTGAGACTTCATCTTGATGAATTGTTCCTTCTATGAGTATAAAGTGTCCTTCTCCATCTTTTCTGATTGATTCTAGTTTGAAATCAATTTTGGATAGCTATACCTGCTTGTTTCTTAGGTTCATTTGATTGGAAAACATTTTCCCAACTCTTTACTCTGAGGTGGTGTCTGTCTTTGAGGTTGAGGTGGTTTTTTTGCCAACAGCAGAAGACTGGATCCTGTTTTTGAATCCATTCTCTTAGCCTGTGTCTTTTTATAGGTGAATTGAGTCCATTGATATTAAGTGATATTAATGACCAGTGGTGGCTAACTTCGGTTATTTTTTGGTAGTAGTGTGTGTGTTTGTTTCCCTTCTTTGAGTTATGCTGGTAGGGGGTTTATCAGATGTCTGTGTTTTTGTGGTGTAGTTAGCTTCCTTGGGTTAGGGTTTTCCTTCAAGTATTTTCTGTAAGGCTGGGTTTGTGGATATGTATTGTTTAAATCTGTTTTTGTCATGGAATATCTTGTTTTCTTCATCGATGGTGAATGAAAGCTTTGCTGTGTATTTGCTGGGCTTGCATTCGTGGTCTCTTAGTGTCTGCAGCACATCTATCCAGGACCTTGGCTTTCTTGGTTTCCATTGAGAAGTTGGGTGTAATACTGATAAGTTTGCCTTTATATGTTACTTGACCTTTTTCCTTCACAGCTCTTAATATTCTTTCTTAATTCTGTATGTTTTGTGTTTTGATTATTATATGACAAGGGAATTTTTTTTTTGATAGTCTATTTGGTGTTCTGTAAGCTCCTTATACCTTCATAGGGATATCCTTCTTCAGGTTGGGAAAGTTTTCTTCTATAATTTTGTTGAATATATTTTCTGTGCCTTTCAGCTGGAGCTCTCCTTCTTCTGCCCCTATAATTCTTAGGTTTGGTCTTTTCATGGTGTCCCAAATTTCCTGAATGTTTTGTGTTAAGAATTTGTTGGATTTAATGTTTTCTTTGACCAATGATTCTATTTCCTCTATAGTATCTTCAGAGCCTGAGATTCTTTCTTCTATCTCTTGTGTTCTGTTGGTTATACTTGTCTCTGTAGTTCCTGTTCATTTACCCAGATTTTCCATATCCAGAATTCCCTCGGTTTGTGTTTTCTTTATTACCTCTATTTCAGTCTTCAAGTCTTGAACTGTTTCCTTCACCTGTTTGATTGTTTTTTCTTGGTTTTCTTGGGTTTCTTTGAGGGATTTATTAATTTCTTCCAATTTTTTGTTTGCCTTCTCTTCCATTTCTTTAACGGAGTTTTTCACTTCCTCTTTAAAGGTCTCCATCATTTTCATAAAGTTAATTTTAAAGTCATTTTCTTCTACTTCTTCTGGGTTAGGCTGATCAAGTCTTCCTGTTATGTGTCAGCTGGGTTCTGGTGTTACCATGTTCCTTTTTAGGTTGTTGGAGGATTTCTTGCATTGGTGCCTACTCATCTCTTCCTTCAAATGAGGCCGGCAGTGTCTTTGCATTTTGGTCTGAGTATTTGGGAGTTTTTCTTGGTCTGCTCTGTACTGTCAATGTCTGTTTCAGAAAGCCTCTGAGGTCTCTTTATACCTGTTCTCTTTGTCTTCTCTCCTGGTTTGCTCTCTTGGTGCTCTCTCTTAATCCCCTCAGTGTTGTAGCAAACTCCTGGTTCCCTCAGTATATAGCAAGCTCTCAGCTCTTACACGGGGTGTGGTTAGTAGCTTTGTGGGTCCAGTGGATGGGTTTGGGTTTGGGGGGAGCCTAGCTGCCGGAAACTCACTGCTGGCTGGCTAGAAAAGCCAAAGGAGTTGGGGAAGGGCCCCTTGGTTTTGTCCCTATGAGGAGGTCCTAGAGTGTGGGGCGTCTGGCCATGTGGCTGTTCACTCACCTCTTAGGTCCCCTCCATATTGGAGCAAGCTGTGTTTCAGAGTTCCACTGAGATTTCAGGAAAATAGGCAGGTTTGGGGGCAGGGTGTAGTTAGTCATTTGTATGGTGGCTGGATGGGTTGGGAGTAGCCCAGCCACAGGAAAACTCCCTGCTTGGTGACTAGAAAAGCCAAGGGAGTTAGGGAAGGGCCCCTGGGTTTTGCCCCAATGGGGAGGTCCCAGAGAGTGGGGTATCCAACTCTGTGTCCACTCACCTCTTAGGACCCCTCAGTATTGGAGCAAGCAGAGTTTTCAAAGGAATATTTTAATAAGTCAAAGAATCTTAAAACAAGCACACATGTACACAGAAACATTTATAAAGTTACATAGACATACTGTGGCCACATTATTTTAACAGAGCACTTTTGGAAAACTGTGTAGGCAGGCAGCAAAAGCCAGAAAAGCATAGAGGTGATCCCATTAAGGACCAAACTAGCAGAAAGAAATGCGAGGACAAAATCCATACAATTTTAAAGTGGAAGGACAGGGGAAAAAAACAGATCCATTGTAGAGAGTCAAACAGTTGGAGAGGCGAGGGGCCCAGAGTGATCCCAGCATAGGTGGCAGAGGCCAGGGAGATTGGAAGGACAGGAGGAAAACAGATTTTTTTTTTTAAATCCCAGAGTGAGAGAAACAGTAAACAGCTGGGGGTAGGGTTGGGTCAGAGTGATCCCAGCGTAGGAGGCAGAAGCCAGTGAAGCAACAGCAAACAGCTGATGGGAGAGCACCGTTCTGAAGGGACAGGTGATGGCCTCTGTTGTCCTCAGCAGGTAGAAATGGTCAGATTGAGATCCCCGAATCTGGAATAGGATGGGAGCTGGTTGCTCCTCCAGGTGGGGTGTCGGAGCCCTGTGGGCTATGGAGAGGTGGAAGTAGGGGGTGGGACAAACCACAGGCTATGAATCAGTAGAGAAGGAGAAGTGGAAGGGGGGCAGGAGCATGCATCCAGAAACCGCAGGCTACGGAGCCTTAGATAGCTCCAGTTTAAAAAGATTTTTTGTAAAAGGCTGCTCAAGGGCATTTGAGTAATTGGCTTGGAACTGTAAGGACCCATTTTAAAAGTCTATGCCCAATGGGACTCAAGTCTGTCGTGATACATCCACTGAACAGAGCCCTTGAGTCAAAATGGGGGTGAATGGAAAATGAGTGGGAGATGTCTACTCATGTCCAAGTCCCATCTCAGCGAAAGCCTGGCTTTTGCGGCATGGATCAGGCTTCTGGCGCGGTCTGTGGCTTCAATGAAAGCCTGAAAAGCGAATGGGTCCCCCCCTCCCGGGATAGAGCAAAAGAAAGGGAACTCACCAAGTCCAAAGCTGAGTCTGTGGAGAGCACGGGGGATGGATGTTTTCCAACACAGAGGCACTGCGCTCATGGGAAGAAACAACACCATCTCAGTGGGACCTCCAAGATGTTAGGAATATTTTCTAACCAAGCCTCTCTGCCCGCACAAAGAACTTCAATCAAACCAGACCGAATCAAGAATGCCCACGTCTAATGAACGCCATGCTCTTGGGTGGCGGGAGCATGACAGGGGTAAGACAGAGGGAGGATACATGCAAAACCTGAAACCACGTGTTCCTTTTTCTAGGGCCAGCCTAAATACCCTGTGGGAGTGATCCTGACCCTCCCTGGGGTGGGGTCAGCGCTTGGCAGGCTGGGAGTTGGAGTCCAAGTGCTTGGCAGATTGGGAATTGGAGTCCAAGTGCTTGGCAGGCTGGGAATTGGAGTCCAAGTGCTTGGTAGTTTCCGGGCCAGGGGCTGGGGTGACACTTCCAACTCAATACTACATTCCAGACTCTTTGGATATAGGGGTATTAGAGGGCTGGGATCTCACTTTCGACTAAACAGGAAGTACTAGCTCAAGACGGGGCAGCTGTTAACATGAACTACCACCTTTGAGGAGAAGATACAAACTTGAGCACATATTTTGGTTTAGATAAAAAGAATTTAAGTTTAACTGTCTGCCAAGTAGTTTAATTAGGATTTTTTTAGAATGGAGTTTTGTCTTATTTAACACTTTGCTAGAAAAGACAGGCCATTTTGTTTACATTTCCCACTGTGGGAAACCCTCCAGCCATAGTATTCACTCCACCTGGATTTAAAAGGAACCTTTGTTCTAAGCTTTATTACAGTGAAGCCATTTGAAAGATTTGGAGAGGAAAGAAGGTTGTTGCTAATTCCATCTTGGGACTCCCTGAGAATCAGGCCTGAGGAGATCATGACTCCCAGTGTACTGAGAGGGGAGTAACTTTGCCTAATTGCTTCAGGTTGGCAGGCAAAGCAGAGGAGAGGTCTTGCAGCGAGTCTCACTAAGCAAGCTGCTGGTAGTGATAAGCAAGCTGCTTAGTTAGTTCTCCGGCTAATCTCTCAGGAGCAGGCATTTTCTGGAACAAGACTCTAAATTACTTGTGTTTGGTCCAGGGATTACTTAACACAGGGAGGAAGAATTAGGATGATTTAGGTGCATTCTTTCCCTTTTCCATTTCATTCTCTAAGTGAACTTTATCTTTCTCTTTTAAACTAACACAGGACTTTCTTTTCAAAAAAGAAAGGAAGGAAAATAAAAAAAAATGCATCATGCATAAGATGTAACACAAACCACATTTTTAAGATGTCTTTAATGTTATCTATTCAGAGCTTGCTTCATCCAACCAGAAAAATGGAAAATGAAATCTGGCAATTTTCAGGGGAGCGTCGTGGGAATTTCAAGACCCCTGATACTCTTTCAGTGCAGAAATGAGGAAATTCATTGGTCTCCACTGGGACTTCCATGTACTTCCAGGGTAGCATTCACTCAGAGACATTAGCTCCATCCTATAGGCAGTAGAGAGATGCTGTCCTAGCATGGTGGGTTCCCACCTGCCTTTCCTTGCACTTTCACTGCCCAGGATACAGTCCTTAGCTTGACCTGACCAACCATCCCATCTTGCTCAAGACTCTATTGATTTTGTCTTGGACAACACATAAAGTTGGTTTTTGTAATAGAAACTGATGGGTTCACGTCTCAGTGGGTGCTAAGGCAAAACAAACACTGCTCAGACATAGGAGAATGGAGAAAGACTGATCATCTACAGCAGACAATGAGATCTGAGGAGCCATTGGCAAGGCAATGTCCTCCCTGAATGAAGAAAGCCTGGAGGTTTTATCTGGGGGTGCCATACCTATTTGCAGTACAGTGCTGAGCATATTCCTGAACATGGTTGGTGTGAGGCCACGGAACATATGTTGAAAAAGTTAAAATGACAGATGAGAACATGTCCAACCATGCCCAGGTTGCAGCACAAGGGTGTCAGACAAGGATACCTCCGGGCAGTTTTGGTTTCTGTCATGAAGTTTTTGTTGAAAAAAACAATGAAAGCATACACAAAAGCTGCATTAATGTAAGGCTTTCCCCATATGGAGCAGGACTCACTTAGCAACTAGCAATTACCCAAACCTAGTTTGTCTATCGTTTTCCAAACAGGGTTACTTGCCTTGAAGATTCCTTCTGACCCCTTGCTTTATACAAAATCATAACACCCATCATGGGAAAAAAAATCAGGCTTTTGAAAATAGAGTTTTCTTCCTTATTCATTGAGGCAACAAAAAATAGACTTTTGCAACAGAAAATGGGAGTACAAGCTCATATCTTTTCTTTTTTCTGTTTTTAAAATATTTATTATTTATTTATTTAGGTGTGCAAGGTAACGTGTGTGTGTGTGTGTGTGTGTGTGTGTGTGTTTATGAGTTTGCATGTGAACACAGGGCCCATGGAGGCCAGATGAGGGCAGCAGATCCCCTGGAACTGGACTAACAAGCTGTTGTGAGCTGTTCAATATGGATGCTAGAAACTAAACTCATCATCTTCAACAGCAGTAAGTATGCTCAGCTGCTAAACCATCTCTCCAGCCCCAAGGCTTATTTCTGGGGAGTAGACTCAGATCACATCTGTTCTCTCTTTCAGGATCAACCTCCTGCCCATAAAATAAGAATGGCCGTTTTTCTCAGTTGAGACATTCTAGTGCACAGGGATTCCTCTTTGTAAATACTTCTCAACTTTGAGTAGATGGGAGGGTCTTCTAAGGACTGGAAAGATTCCTCCATGCCTGGACCACACTCTTAAGTAAATATAGTATGAATTTGTAAGGTGTTTACTGGCATCAAGGAAGTAAAATTCCTTCATGTTTTAGGGGATGGGGAAGGGAAATTGTTTTGATCTCAGCTGTGTTTGTGAGAAATTCAAGAAGTAGATATATGACTGTTTTTGCAAGTTATGGCTTTCAAAAATCATACCTATTGGGGAATGGAGAGATGATCAGAGGTTGAGACCACTGGCTGCTCTTTCAGAGGACCCAGATTCAATTCCCAGCACCCACATGGCAGCTGACAGCTGTCTGTAACTCCAGTTCCATGGGATCTGACACCCTCGTACATACATGAAGGCAAAACATCAGTAAAATAAATACAATATCATAAAATAAAATAAATTATTTTTTAAATCACATATTTTTTTAAAAGTCCTACTTGCAAGGCACTACAGCTCACATAAAACACCTGGGGACTCTATATGCTGAGATTCACTGACATTAAAATTTTCATTTTATTATAAATTCTTTATATTAACATCCAGTTAAAAATCCCCAATTATTCTGACCTCTATAAGCATTAAGCAGGAAATCCAAGTGTTTCATGGAGTAGGCTGACAAATACCATAATCTCAGAATTTGAGAACTAGAAGCAATCCTCTTCCACCCTCTGTCCTAATAACTTCATTAAGTTCATATAATGAAAAATATTATTTTTAATTTCTAATCCTCTTTAAAATTTATCTTGGTAGGTAATATTTCTTCACTACAGAACTTTGAAAAAACAAACAAACCATATTTGTCTATGTCAGCTGAGGGCAGCTCACAGGAGTGTGTGTCCTGAGGCATCTGATCATAAATAGACTCAAACTGCTTTCAAATGACTGCCTACCATCAGCTCCATCTCTAATGTGATGTTTCTACATTAGTTTGACATATTTACAAGTGTCTGGAAAGATTTCTTAGATAGCAAGCATTTTTTTTGTCATGCCAGAAGATATTGAGGTGGCCTAAATGCTACATGTAACCTTTTCTCTATTTCCTGGGAGTGGAAAAATACGGGAGTCATTTAAGAACTGCTGAGTGTGGGGATTAGAAGACGTGAGGACATCTTTCCTCACTGTTTAATTCTAACTAAACAGTTTAAGGAGTTGGAACAAAATGTATGATATAAAATAAAACCATCTGGATGCCATTCAAGACTACGCGTTATTTATAGCCAGAGGGTAGGTGAATCAGAATATTAATAAGGTTGCCTTAATCCAGATTGGTTCAGATGCAGGCTAGTGTGAGCTCAGAGTCTTGAATCCAATACTCCTTAGCCAGACACCCTCGAGGATGGGGAAGCTGGGATTCATGTGAAGCTGGGGTTCATGATGGTTAACTCTCGTTGTCTAGCTTGATCAGATCTACAATAATCTAGAAGATGAAGGGACACACATCAGGTGTGTCTGTAAGAGTCTTTTCAGACCATATTGACATGTGGAACAGTAACTGAGGGAGGAAAAACCCATCCTGAGTGTGGTAGCACCATCCAACAGACTAACAGCCAGGACGGTAAAACATCAGGACAAAGAATTAATCAAGGTAGGTGTGCATGCCCCTCTTTGCCCCTTGGAGCCACCTACTGATGCTTTTGTGACCTCCATGTCAGGCACTATTCAGCTTCTTCAATCTGTCAGTGTGAACTCTACGTCAACAACTCTCTGGGAAGCTTCTGGCTCCTTACCATTGCAGTAGGCCTGCACCTTTGGTCCTCGTTAGCCCCTCCTTGTTCTGAGACTTTTCATTTCTTGCACTGAATGGGTTCTGGATTCTTGGCAATTCAGCATGCTGGTGCCCCCATAGACTGACACCCAGTCAAGGCCGGCCTAATAAACCCCTTTGCGTCAGTTTTATCCTCTAGAGAACCCTGACAAACAATCTCCAGGGAAATAAGACACTTCTGGCTAAATGGCCTTTTCAAGGACTCCGTGCTTGTAAATGGTGGGTCAGCCCAGCTTTTGTCTGATTCAGCTCTTGCTGGTGCTGCCATACATTCTTGTAGGATAAAACCAACTTCCTTCCAAACACAGGTTAAGGCAGAACTTTGCACAACCAACAGTTTCTCAGCCTCTGACTCACAGTGTGCTCTTCTCACAGGGTTAATGGGCTCCACACCACAGTTGCATTGCTATGTTTAGAGACGTTTACAGAGAATTCGCTTGCCCACTGGGCATGCTATAGAAGGTGGACATCTACTCTGCAGGACAGTCAACATCACCCTCACCACTCTCTGTGCAGTCCATGCTCTGTACAATGATAGCATCAGATGTTTGGTTAGCATCCCAACAGCTGACGACCTGAAGTTGCCTGTGGCTGACAGATGGCTGACCAGAGGGAGGAACTGGGTCCACATGTAATCAGAACTGGCATGGGAATAGTGCTGGTGATGTTCTCTGTCCTCATTTTGGTGGTGCGTTATGAAACACAAAGCCACAATGTAAGCATTAGATGGAGGGGCAGTGAGACAGGGCAAATGGTTTGTCAAGTTTCTTCTGTTATAAGAGGTAAAAGTTCAACTCAATTTAATCCTTCCCTAAGTGGGAAGGCCATCAACCTTTTGACACAGCGACAGTGTGCAGGCATAGTGTTCCTTTCAGGTCTGGCTTGATCCAGGGGTCTTCATGGCCTTTGGCTGTTGCTTGGCTCATTGGTTTGTAACTTAAATTTTGCTTTGCTTCCTTAAAACTTTCTTTATAATACCTGTCTTAGGATTTATATTGCTGTGATAAAACACTACAGCCAAATGCGACTTGGGGGAGGAAAGGGTTTATTTGGCTTACACTTCCATATTACTGTTCATCTTCAAAGGAAATCAGGACAGGAACTCAAACAGGGCAGGAACCTGGAGGCAGCAGCTGATGCAGAGGCCGTGGAAGTATGCTGCCTACTGACTTGCTCCTCATGGCTTGCTCACCCTGCTTTTCTATAGAACCCAGAACCACCAACCCAGAGACAGCCCTACCCACAATAGTCTGGGCCCTCCCCCATCAATCACTGATTAAGAAAACACCTTACAGAGCTGCCTACAATCCAATCTCATGGAGCCATCTTCTTAACTGAGGTGCCCTTCTCTCAGATGACTTTAGTTTGTGTCCAGTTGGCATAAAAACTATCAAGTACCATGTGTTTTCATCTAACCCCAAGCCTCTCCACTCCTCCAATTTCTCTCTTATATCCCCCACTTTTCCCTTCTAACCTCATGTACTTTGCTTTTAAGCCTACTGAGCTCATTTAGCGCTGCCTGCATGGATGTGGGGGCAGAACCATCTGCCGGCACATGTGGAGTCTCTCCGAAGTCACATTCCCGAAGAAAATTGACCCTCACCCTGCCAGCAGCCATCAATTATCTTAATTCGTTTTTTTTTCCCCAAGTTGGTTTGATCCATAGAGAAACCTTCATGACTGCAATGACCTGACTTTGTATGGCAGAATCCTGGGAAAGGGATGGGGGTCTTCCATTATACAGGTCCACAAGAACCTTCTTTTACTCTGATACCAAGAAAAACATGTATCCATTCATAAGCCAGCTACCGAGTTAAGGGCATTTGATTTCCTAGTTAGCCAGTTCAAGTTCTCCTTTCACCAAGAATCTTCCTCAGAGTCCGTCCAAGCTTCAGAATCCTTGCTTGGCTTCTCCCCATGTTCCGGAACCCCTCCCACCACTTCTACTGTGGACACTTCAAAGGAGAGCAGAGCACACGCACTACCACTGCCCCGGGTGGCAGCTTTGGTGTCTGTTGCAGAAATCACCAAGTGACTGGTCTAAAAATCCATGGGAAACAGAACATACTCTACAAACAGGAAATGAAAAAGAGCTTGCTGAATTCATCTGGTACTTTAAGCCACTCAGCAAGAGTCTTCTCTCCAGCTAAAATGAGTCCCTTCTCTGGGAGGAGCCAGCTCTGCTCCTACTCAGTGGATGTGGTCAGAAGGGCAGGTGAGCCTTTCCCGCTGCCTCCCCACACTCTAACACTGGTCAGGGGAATTAGAGCAGAGCACAGCGGGATCTCATAGTGAGGACTCAGAGTCATGTGATTGCGCAATAAGAGGGTGCACAAGGACATAGCTCATTCTAGGAGAAGCCCCTTGCAACTGGCTTTTGGAAAGATGTCTGAAAGATGAGCATGGGTGATTACCCAAGTAGGTGAAGGCGAGGAGCACCGAGGGGTGGGAAGGAGGCAGGAATAGGCACAGGAAACTGATTCCGCATAGTGAGAGGACCAGGCACAGGGCAGGTGAGAATGTGGGGGAGGGGCTGTGCAGGAGGCTAGGCACATGACTCAGTGTGTGAATTACATGGGAACACACACTGTCACAGGTTAAAGTACAACACACATGTGCAGACTGGACCAGGGTTATCAGGGAGGTGCTACTCCAAATAGTTATTCGTAATTCGAAACTGTAATGGCTATTGTACTATACATATACAATGCACAAAGAGTATTTGAATATACACACACGTAAATAATTTTTATATTCTTTGAATTCATGATTTTTGTAGTATCTAAATGTGTGTCCCACAGGGGAAGTATCTGTAAAACAATATTTTAAAAGGCAAACATAAAACCATTCCTACAGGACTCTGTTGAGAGCAGGTAAAGTAGGTAAAATGAAAATCCACATGGCAGGACTAAGCTAAATTATCCATGTGCTAATATCCAATGAGAGGCACTTTAGAATAAGTGAATTGATGGGCAGGTGCAGAAGAAATGTTACCATTGGTAGCAAGCACGTGCCTTTTTGCCCAACTTCCTCACATGTGTACACACACACACACACACACATAAAAGTTAAAAACAAAACCTTTTTAGAAAAACAACTTGCAGATAAGTTTCTCTAAGTCACACACACACACACACACACACACACACACACACACACACACACATTGTACAAGGGCTATGTTCCAAATTGTAAATGGTTTGTCTGATATGATGTGGTGGGAATATGAAATGGTTTTGCTTCCTAATTTTTTAATTTATTCCCAGTGCTATTAAGATAAGTAAGTACTAGAAAATTACAACCATTTGGAAGTTTCAATTTTTCAAATAAAATTTGAATCTTGAAAGGAAATATACAAATGGAGTGCTTTTACAAGCTTAATTTTAACATGCCACCACATGGAGCTCAATCTTCTTCATTTTCTACAATCTGTGTGCAAAGCCCACAGGACATACAGCACTGTGGCTTAGGTTGGAGAAAGGTGTCCATGTATGTCCCTGATTCCAGACATGAGGCCACTGCCAAGACCACAGTGCAAGAGCCAGGCACCCAGCTCCTTTCCGGCAGCCTCTGAGTAGAAATAAGCATTTTCTGGAACCGGAGGCAGCTCATGCTCCCTCTCTGGCTGTATCACTTGCTCTCTGAACATCCCAGAACTTGACTCCCTGACTGAGTACAAGTGGAAGCAGAAACTTCTTGCTCACGCACTGTATTCTCTGGTTGTTTGGGAGGATGAGTGCAAAGAGCCATGTGAACTGTGAAGAGCTGTCTGTGCACAGGAGAAGCCTTGCTTGGCATAAGAAGGATTTTCACCTAATTTGAAGGGAAAGTGATGGAGCTTCCAAGGGTGAGGCTGAGATGATCACACTTCATTTAGGAAGAGAGGTTGAAGTGAGCATCTCCTTCCCGCTCCCTCTTCAGAAGATCTCGCAGACAGTGCAATACACTCTAGAAATGTTTGACATCACTAGGCAAGGCCCCAAAGCCCACAAGTACTGCAAACCCTGAGCTTCAGAACTGACAACAGGGTCTTCACAAAGATCTACAAGAGACAAACATGGGAGCAGGCCATCTTCTCCTCACTGAAGATGAGCCAAATTTAGGCTCTTCTTCCTTTCTCATTACGGATTTGTGCCATGCCTGCTCACTAGTGTGCCCTGTGCGGTCCCCACTTACTCAGTGCTGAGGGGTCACTTCCAGGCTGAATGCTCTGGCTCCCCAGCTCCCATCTGGATGACTGAGCTGTAGAAGATGAAGATTTTACACGTTTAGTTTCTTAAGTAAGCTTTAATGAATCAGTTTAGCTTTAGCAGAAAATTTATTTAAGTATATTTGCTCGAAGTAAATATTTAAATATCATATTCATCAGGGAAGGAAGAAGCTTATTTAATTATGCCTGGTTGACTTACTTTAAGCAGCTTTGGTTCCCTCCCTTCAGGTTGATTAATCATCTTTTACAGTGCACTATCTCCTGTCCTGGTGGGGCCACATCAAAGTTAACCATGCCAAAACGATTGACTAGCGCAGGCCAGTTAAAAAAAAAAAAAGCATTCCTGAGTGTGGGGATTTCACAGCTGGGTGCTGACGCACTAGAGAGCACCTGGTTGTTCGGAAAAGGAAATTGTTGCAATCATGAGACCCTGTGCCTATTAAACGACAAGATTTTAATTCACATGTAGACAATAAACAATGAAACTCAAAGTGTCATTTGAGTTCCTTAGAATAGATAAAGAGCATCCATCTAGAGGCCAGAGTGCATCTAGGAAGAACACCTGTGTCAGTCTGTCATTCCTACCCTCTCATCTTGGCTCTAAGGGGTGATGTTGGGGTGACTGGTCTCTCAGATGGTTTGAGGGCTATGAATCAAAAGAAGCCTGAGTTCCTCTTTCTAAATGATTGACACCAAGTCCCTCACACCACCTTGGAGTGAGGAGGCAGAGTTGAAGTCTAGGTAGAGTCCTCTCTCACTGCTGGTGTGGGGAGCCATATCATAACATGTGGGATAAGCTGAAAAGCTAAATATTGAACTACAATGTAACCTAGCCATGCCATTCTTGGGTTCGAAGACATGGAGTTTTTCAGTGCTCCAACTGGGAAAACCCATGAATTAGGATGTCGGACATCCCATGAGCCATCACCTTTCAATGTCTCTGATTAAGGCTGTCTACCCTTTCCCTGCAATGTGGGAGAAAAATGTGGTAAATGTACACAATGGGGGGTATTTACTGATTGATTTACTTGTGTGTCTGTGTGGGGTAGTTACACCAGATACACATATGATCATCTATGCCTTTGACAGCTAGAGGCATCTTCCTTTCTCACAATCCACCTTATTATTGTTATTATTTTTATAGATAATACCTTTCACTGAACCGGGAGCTCATTGATTGGATAGACTAGCAAGGCCCTGAGAGTCGCCTGTCTCCAGCCTGTCCCCAGAGCTGGAGTTCCAGGCGCATGCTGCAATGGCTGGCTTTTCTGTACGTTCTATGGCTGGAGACTCAGGTCCTTATCCTTATGCAACAAACACTTTATCCACCGAGTTTAAATCAGCCATAAAGAAGAATACAATTACTTCATGAGGGAGGCGGGAAATAAATGGAATTCGTGGTCATTCTGCTAAGCAAAAAAAAAAAATTGCAGACTCAGAAAAGCAAACACTGCATGGCTTCCCTCCTATGTAGAATCTAGGGAGGAATAAAGAAAAAGAAAAGAGCATATGGATGCTCAGAAAAGATGCAAAAAGGAGTATCAAGTCACCCAGGGATGCCGGAGGAGAGGGAACTGACTTGATGGGACCAGTGAATGAAATGCACTATGGGAAATTAGCTCAGTGAAATGGCTACAAAACTTGGGTCACCGCATCATCAAAATGCCAACAAACCATAGGCAGTAAATAAGCCCAGCAGCAGAGAAGGAGGCAGGCTGCCCTGTGCACAAAACTGCTAATAGCTGTGCCTCTGAGAACTCAGTTGTTAGATTTTTAGTGAGCTCATCTCTGCCACAGCAGCCAGTGCACTGCAAAAAAAAAAAAAAATGAGCCCACCCAAGAAAGCAGAGCTGTGTAGCCGTCAATTGGCTTTCAGGGTCTTTGCATCAAAGGATGTGGAGGTGGGTAGAAATACCCTGGCCCGCTGTTTTCTTAAGTGGTAAATCTCATCTGAGCTTTCCACTTTCCTTTCCTTGTATTCACATTTATTATTTTATAATTTTTATCTTTTTGAAAATGGTTTAAGAGATAAGGTAAAGAATAATTGCACATATTTGTGGTGCAAAAGCATGGTGTTTTGAGATATACATACTTCCTAAACTTGGCTAGTTAACATCTATGCACTACCTCACATATATATCATTAAGGATGGGAAAGAATACTGAAAATCTGCTCTCATCGTTTTTCTCTGAATATTTTTTAAGATTCATTTTTTTTATTTTACATGGGTGAGTGTTTGCCCATGTATAGTGTATGCATTTGTACCACATGTATGCATACCTACAGAGGCCAGAAGAGGGTGTCCTGGAACTGGAGTTACCACATGGGTGGGAGAAACTGAACTCGGGTCTTCTGCAAGGGCAGTAAGTGCTCTTACCGGCTAAGCTACTTCCACAGTCCCCTTTGGAGATTTGTTTTATTTTTAAGTATGTGTATTACATGTCAGTGTGTATGTGCACGTGGGTGCAACGCCTACAGAAGCCACAAGAGGGTGTCAGATGCCCTGGGAGATGGAGTTACAGGTGTTTGTGAACCACTCCATGTGGTTGCTGGAAATGAGAGTCCTCTGCAAGAGCAGCCAGTGCTTTTAACCCCTGAACCATTTCTCCAGCCTTTGTATCAACTTTCAAGAGCACCATGCATCACCATTGGCTATAGTCACCAGGACACATAACAGATCTACTGAATTTATTACTGTCATCTAACTGAGATTTTGGGTTCATGGACAAGCCCTCCCCAGCCCTTTGTGCCTCCTACCATGGTAGTTTTTCTCCTTGGAGTTCACCTTGGACAACTGACTAGAGAGTGCAGAAAATGCAGTTATTTGTTTCTGGGACTCTCAGTCAGCATATTGTCTTGTTTCATGCATGTTTCTGTTTAAAATCACAAAATTTACTATGTGCTGTTGATTGACTGACACCAGACTCCTGGCCAACAACTATGACAATCTAAGCACAAATGAGGCATCTTTCTTCTAGCTAGAGGGCGCAGGACAGTTTTCTTGTCCTGGACAGCATGATAGACACACCCTATCTGTCAAATCTATGTTAAAAATAAAATCATCAGCAAAAATATGAAATACAGAGAAATTACACTAAGTACCCTGCAAAAAAAAGTGTTACAATGTGAGACCTGAAACAAAATAAATATATGATGTCATTTTGTCCAGTTTAGTAGGAAGTGTGCATGCCAGAGGATATGAGATATTTTAATTGTTCTGCTCAAGACAGACACACAAACATCAAATCACCGGCAGCACCAGCTTTGAGAATCTTACTAGTTGTTTGTTACAGTGACAAATACCTGACGACAATGATATGAAAGGACAAAATATAGATTTTGGTTCATAGTTTCAGAGATTTCAATTCCCAGTCTCTGGGCTCCATGGCAAAGGGCCTGTGATAAGCATAGCATCCTAAACGGGAGGACACGACAGGGCAGAACATCACCTCATGACAGCCAGTAAGCAGAGAGGGAGGGAGAAAGAGACCCAGGACTAGTTACAGCTCCAAGGAAGTGACCTGCCTCCTTCATGAGGCTCCACCCCCAAAAGTTTCAACCACCTCTCAGTGCTATCAAATTATGAACCCGCCTGTGGATGAATCTGTTGATTAGGTCGGAGTGCTCAGGACTCCGTAATCTCAGTGACGGATCCAGGAGCTGAGGCTCACTACTGAGGGGAAGGGCACTTCATATTCAACCCACAACAGGGCTACAAAGAAATTTTTACAAGTGGATGCATTCACAAATACAGAATCTAAATAATGAGACTCTTGGCCCCACAGAGTGGCTGTGTTTGCATCGCCCAGTAATTCAGACCACATTTAAATAATTAATCATCCTGATTTACTCTCAATATTCGACTGAAAGGAACAAGTGGTTAGGACAGGCACACCCAGGGAAGCATGCGTGATAAATTTTAAACTAGTTGACAAAGAAGATTTTTAAACAGTTGCACCACACGGAATGGTTGATCCTAGAGCTGCGAGGCACACTAATTAAAGTTATTTGATCTTTGTGGAACCACGGCGATTATTAGCTGTCAATCAAAACAAAGCCTACCTTGGCAAAAGTTGTGAAATTGATTAAAAAAAAGAATGAAAGAAACAATGGATGAGTGTGGGAAATGCTGAAAGTCGAGGTGAATGGAGAGAAAGAAGCGGTCTGTGGAGGAGGCACCTTTGCTTCTGCACCCCTCAGTATTGACCTCACTGCCCCGTGTCAGACACACTTCACGTGCTTCCAAGTGATCCAAGAAGGTGTGTCTATGTGGAGCTGAAACGCCACTGGAGAAGTGTTAGGAAGAGATCTGCCTGTCAGGAGTGGTGCAGGAGCATAAATGAAAGCGAGGAAAAGGTATGGGAGGGACTTCAGCTCTCATTCCTGCTTCTCTTTAGCTTTTCCTTGGACCCATGTGATGGATTTTCCTGACTTTCGTGGCTACAGATGTGCTCCAGTAGCACAGTGTTTGCTTAGCATCTTTAAAAATTATCCTGCAGAGGAAGGAAAGAAGAGGGAGATAGGAAGAGAGGGAAGAGGGAAGGAGGAAGAAAAAAAATTTTAATTTTGTGTGCATGGGTGTTTCACCTGCATGTATATCTGTGCATCAAGTGCATGCCTGCTGCTCAGAGAAGACAGAAAAGGATGCCATAACCCCTGGAACTGGAGTTAGACCATGGTGAGCCTCCATGTGGGTACTGAGGATCAAACCTAGGTCTAGAAGAGCAGCAAGTGCTCTTAGCTGCTCAATCATCTCCAGTCCCCAAGATAAATCTTTACAAAGAGGTTTGTTTATTGTTATTGTATGCATGTGTTTGCCCACATGTATGTCAGAACACCACATGTCTATAGTGCCTGAGGAGGCTAGAAGAGGGCACCAGATTCCCTGGAACTGGAATGAGAGACAGTTGTGAGCAGCCACGTGGGTGCTGAGAATTGAACCTCGGTCCTCTGTAAAAGCAACAAGTGCTCTGAACCACTGAGCCATCTCTCCAGGCCAGGAAGGGTTTTCTGATGCCCACTGTATCTTATGTTTTCTCACGTTTAGCATGGAGATTATGGAGCTATTCACAAGGTTTTTTAATATCATGGGAGATGAGATGCAGCACAGTGTCCCGTGTACAGTAAGCATTGTTTCCATTTCGTCCTTACAGCGAAGCGTGGCTGCAACGGTGGTCCAACTGTTAGGTGGCCCCTCTGAACCCACTTGTGCTGGGCCTTTGAAGACTTTAACTCTCTAAGACATTTTTGGTTGATAAAGACTCTGTTACTCATTTAAAGAATGTCGCTTTGTAGAGCTGCAGAACAGAGAAAGGGAATCTGTGAGAATCACGGCCTTGAAAGACTTTTTTTTTTTTGTACCAGTTCAGACATTTTCAATACGCCTATGCTTTTGCCATTCTATTGTGGAAAAGAGAGACTGCTGACCTTCCTGTTGCATAGAAGCCTCTTGACCACAGCCCAATAGTAAAAAGAACCTTTTAGTCATGGCTCTCAGCAACATACACCAGACAGGACCATGGCTGCTGGGATTTGTGCCTCTCCTTTCTCTCACCTGTAAAGAGGAACCAGTGTCACCTCAAACTGTGCAGCCTGAGCGCACCCCTCTACCCACACCGGCCTGTTCTCTTCATCCATAGGTGAACATATACAAGACAGAATCCAGAGCCATGACAGTGCTCCAGATGGGCTCATATGTTTCAATTTCTGCTTTGCACTGATGAGAGAAAAGCAATTTAGCATCTCTTATGAGGAAAAAGAAGTTTGGAGGGACCATTTTGTGTATTCATAGCAATGCTGCTGTGGCTTTTGGTGAATAGCAAGTAGCATCAAAGAGACAAAGAAGGGACAGAAAGGAGGAGAGAGAAGAGGATGGAGGGAAGGCAGAGGAACAAAAGAAGAAAGGAGAGAGGGAAGGGTAGACAACAGGAAGAGGAGAGAGAAGGAGAAAAGGATAAAGGGAGGGAAGGAAGAGGAGGAAAAAATATCTGAAATAAAGAATTATCAAAGTTGCCAGCAACCTCCAGATGCCCCCATGAAGTCAATCAGCAAATGTGTTTGATTCTTTTTAGGTATGGGAAAACAAGCCTCCTATATAATCATTTACATAAAAGTGGGCTTTGTAGTAAGAGATCACTTGTTTGTTCCTGGCTACTCAGCCCCAAAATAACCATACAGAAATCTGTATCAATTGCAATACTATTTGGCCAGTAACTTAAGTGTATTTCTGGCTCACTCTCATATCTTAAACTAGCCCATCTTCATTAATCTGTGTATCACCATGTGGCTGTGTGGCAAGGTTCTGGCTCATCTGTTCCTTGCGGTGGCTACATGGCATCTCCTGACTCCACCTTCTTTCTCCCAGCATTCAGTTTAGTTTTCCCTGCCTAGTTCTACTCTACCCTATCACAGGCCAAGACAGATTCTTTATTCATTAACCAGTAAAAGCAATACATATACAGAAGGACTTCCCATACAATTTCCCCTTTTCTGTTTAAATAAAAGTAAGGTTTTAACTTCAACATAGCAAAATTATATATAACAAAACAGTTACCAAGCAAGAATTAAAGTTGTAATATTTATATCTACTTTATCTCTTATCATACCTAAGGAAAACTATAATTACAACTATTCTTCAACTCTATCAAAGACTCCAGAAGAATATAATATTACCTAAGTAAACAGGAAGTGCATTGTAGGCAACTTCCAAAACTCTAAAATTGACAGAGACATCTTGCTGCCTGTACAGTCACCTAAAGTTCTTCTGTAACAGTGTGGGTACCCATCTTCAGCCTACTTGTTCATAGTATCTGACAGACTTTCCATGAAGCAGGAAATTTCAAAGACAGTTCCACCTATATTGACATTTTGTCAGTCACTTTATTCTGTATCCTACAGAATACCTGGCAGACTCTTTCATGAAGCAAGGACCCCAAAAGACCATCTCACCTTTAGGCAAGTTCAGCAGTCATTTTTTTTTGTGGGTCCTGCATGTCCAGTTTACACAGCATAACATCAAGCAGTCCAGGAAAAAGCAGTTACTTGCCTGAATGGCTAGCAAACTCCATGAGGAGCCTCTTCAATGCCTATCATTCTCTTGAAGTAGATTGGTGTTGCCAGGACCAGATTTATCTCATTGCCATGAAAAGTCCTAAGCTCTTAAAACATTTTAAATGCCATATTCTGTTAGTCTTTGAAAGATTTGAAGAATACCTATCTAACTGAAATATATCTCTATATATCTAGAAAACCTAACTAATACGACTACAAGCTTGACTATTATGATGATTATCTATTAAACTATATTTCTTAATTATACCTTACATCTTTAAATGAGCTGCGCAAACACAATACCTTAATAAAGAGCAGAAATATACATATAGCAAAATTGACCTAAAATTTGTATCAATAGATCAAGATCCATACCAATGCAAATCTCTATAGTATATCCCCTTTTAAATGTAAACAATCAATTATAAACAATATTTGGGAATATGGGCATAGTTCTTTCCAAACTGCTTCCTACTTTTTGTTGGGCAATGTATTTTGGGGTATTCATAGTGGCCTTTCGGGGGGGGTTGGTCCATCAAACCACATTAGTCTGGAATTAATACACAGGTTCTCATCCTCTGTAGAAACAAAAGCAGAATCTCTTTTCCAAAGCAGCAGATCCTTAGACCCAAATTTTGAAGACAAGATACCTTTAAAATATATATGTTGGTTACTTAGCTCCTTCACAGTCAAAAAATTCAAAGCAAACACAATGATATACATAATCTAGACTGTCTGTGTATATTCTATCTTTACATGATTTATTTTTCTTATTCTATTACTTTTTCTACAAGTTTAATGTTTATTTTATTATCTTTAGTCCTTTAATCTAAGACTTCTAGCAGAGCTGATACTATTTTGTATTACATTTACTGTCTCTTTACCCTTTTTCTTCTTTCATCTCTCTCCCAAGCTCATGGACAGTTTTTAAACACACTGCAACTCATTTAGAGTTCTTTTATGTCTGAATCTGTCCTATTATGTATCTATAATCCTTTTCTGTCCTGGAGAGCTTTTAAAATGGTAATAAGCTTGGTCACAGCAGCTCTGCCTCTCTCTGCTTTTCAAAATGGTGGAGGTACCACTCCCACCAGCTCTGGGGCCTCCAGGTAGGAGCTGCGTTCATCACTTTAACTCTTAGAAGGAGCATGTGGCACATCAACCCTTTTTATCTGAGTAATAGCTAAATAAGCCATGCAGAACACTGAGCAGCATGGAAATATCTCTGTGTATGGTGGCTTGCATCTGACATGCTCTTCTGCCTGTATACTTCTAGCAGATCTAATCCTGCCACCTGCCCAGGCTGGTGCAGGTATGGTCTCAGCTACTTTCCTCCTAACCCAAAACAGGCATATAAGCTACCACTAAATCAGGAAGACCTCTCTTAAAGGAACAGAAGCATGCAGCCAGCAAGCAGAGCCCATCTGAAAAAAGAAATGCAACTAAACTCTGTTTTTTAGTGTCTAGAATTCCTTTCCAAGCCCTCTCAGGTTTTATGTGGATTTAGCTATCACAAGTTGGAGTGCCAATTTGTTGGAGGAAGTCACTTTTTAATACCCAGCTACTCAGCTCTGAAATAATCACACAGAAATCTGTATCAATTGCAATACTGTTTGGCCAATAGCTTAAGCGTATTTCTAGCTTACCCTTCTATCTTAAACTAGCATATCTCCATTAATCTGTGTGCCGCCACATAGCTGTGGCTTACCAACAAGGTTCTGGCTCATCTGTTCCTTGCAGTGGCTACGTGGCATCTCCTGACTCTGCCTTCTTTCTTCCAGCATTCAGTTTAGTTTTCCCTGCCTAGCTCTACTCTACCCTATCACAGGCCAAGACAGATTCTTTATTCATTAACCAATAAAAGCAACATATATACAGAAGGACTTCCCACACCAGGGCTTAAGGCACAGTAATGTATGGTCAGTAAATGAAAATGTGAACTTTTCTTCTGGTCGCAGGTGCTTTGGGAGCCGCTGGTTACCGTCCAGCCATGGCCAAGTCCAAGAACAACACCACACACAACCAGTCCCGAAAATGGCATCAAGAAACCCTGGTCACAAAGATACAAATCTCTCAAGGGGGTCGACTCCAAGTTCCTGAGGAACATGCACTTTGCCAAGAAGCACAACAAGAAAGGCCTGAAGAAGATGCAGGCAAATAATGCAAAGGCCATGAGTGTACATGCAGAGGCCATCAAGGCCCTGGTGAAGCCCCAGGTGGTGAAGCCCAAGACGCCAAAGGACCCCAGCCACAAACTCACCCATCTCGCTTTCATTTCTCACCCCAAGCTTGGGAAGCAGATTAGAAGCTACATGGCCATGGGTTGTAGGCTCCAAAATACAAAGCCCAAGGTTCAAACCAAGGCAGAGGCCTCAGCTGCAGCTCAGGCTCCCAAAGGTGCCCAGGCCCCTGTGAAGACCTTATGAAAAAGGTCTCAGTCTGCCAATGTGAAGACAGATGGACTGGTGTGAATATCTATACAGTATTTGCAGATGTTCAGGACCTTATGCTGGTTTTACAAATAAACTTGAGGCAAGATCTGTAAGAAAAAAAAGAAAAAGAAAATGAGAACTTTTGCCACATAACTTTTAAAAGAACGTTCAAGTACTCTTTTTTTAAAAGATTTATTTTTATTTTGCATGTATGAGTACTTACCTGCAAGTATGTCTGTGTACAATATGTGCAATACCAGCACATGCCAAGGGAGGGCGTTGCATTCCCTGGAACTGGAGCTCCAGAGGTCGTGAGGCACCTAAGGATAAACTGAGATGCTTCTCCTTCAACAGAAATAGAAATAGGGGAAGTGATGCTGTCAGGCTTTAACAGGTCTTTCGCTAAACAACCTAAAGTAAAAAATGAGTTGAAAACTCGGAAACAGGACCCCACTTCAAGTGGCTGAGTTGGGAGAGGACTCAAGGAACAAAGGATATCAAACATGTGACCCTCCACAGAGGATCTGGAGGGAGAGGAAGCAGGTTCTCAGACAGGAGAGAGCTTGTGGCTTTGGGGCAGCTGTCGGAGTTTGAAGGTGTAGACAGGAGCAGATTTTTCATGAAGCTTGGGCTGTTGGTGTGGACCTCCCAGAATTGGGGAAGGGGACTTCCCAGTGTTTCCACACTATCTTATGTGCTACAGTTTGAATGTGAAATGCCCCCACAGGCTCATGTGTTGAACACTTGGTCCTCTGCTGTTAGTGCTATTGGAGGGCGCTATGGAAACATTAGGACCTGGGATGTAGCCAATAAAATCACATGGTCAGAGGGGAGACACTTGAGCTTCACGTCCTGGCTTCAGTTCTGACCCCTACTCTCTGACTCCTGGTCCTCTGAGATGTAAGCAAGCCATATTACAAGCTCTTGGCTGCTATGAACGATACCACCTCTGCCATGTTTTCCCATCCACACTATAGACTGTAGCCCCTAATACTATGCTAATATAAACTGACCTCTCTTAATTTGCTTTTTGTCTAGTATTTAGTCATAGAGATGAGAACTATTGCAATGTCGGATGGCACAATTGCCACTTCAGCCCAATGGGCACGACTTCTGCATCCTTTTTCTAATTTCTCTGTCTTATATCCTCAAGCAGGTGATGCTGTAGGCGTGCCAGGGGCATGGCTACAGGAATGTGGTGTTAAGTGTGCATGAGGGGGTGTTAGAAGGACGTGTAAGGTTGAACTCAATTCTCAGCAGAGTTACACTAGTCATCTTGGTGTAGGAAGGTTTTCCTGGGATATTCCTGCCCTACTATGTCAACTCACTCAAAGGCATAGGATCAGGGTGTGTTTCCTAATGTGTGCTTGTCCTACAGTTGAGTTCTATGGGGGTTGTGTAGAAGAAATAAAAAAATAGGCTTGGAATGAATAGAAAAAAAAAACTCTGGCGTGTGAATATTCTTCCAGCCATCAGAGGTGAAAATATAAATAGAAAAGTTGTCAAGATGGCTCCAGCAAGTAAGAGCACTTGCTGCCAAGCCTGAGGTTTATCCCTGGGATATACATGGTGGGGAAGAAAAGAGACTGAATATCACAAATTGACCTCTGACCAACAGACAGACAGACACATACACACAATAATAAGAATAATAAATAAATGAGTGTGTGAGTATATATATATGAATGAATGAACGAAATTTACGCCCTGGCAATGCTAAAGCATGCATGGGCAGCCCATATACAGCTGTTCTGTTGAACTAGTCCATATATTGGGTTTTCTGGATGTATATACACACTTATTTGGTGTGGAAGTCCTTCTGTATATGTGTTGCTTTTATTGGTTAGTGAATAAAGCTGCTTTCAACCAATGGCTTAACAGAGTAAAGCGAGGTGGGAAATCCAAATGGAGATGTAGAGAGAGAAAGAGTAGGCAGAGTCAGGGAGAAGCCATTTAGCTGCGGCAGGAAACAGATGCTGGACAGAACCTTACCAGGAGGCTACAACCACGTGGCAATACACAGATTAATAGAAACGGGTTAGTTTAAGATATAAGAGCCAGCTAGAAATACACTTAAGATATTGGCCAAGCAGCATTTTAAATAATAAAGTTTCTGTGTAATTATTTCGGGTCTGAGTGCCAGGAACAAACAAGTAGTCTCTGAGTACATACATTCTTTGCATGCTCAAGGCCCTGGGTTCAATCCCTAGCATTACACACATAAATGAATAAATAAATAACATAAATCATAGGAAGATTTGGTTATTATTGAATCACAATCAAAACAGAGTTTGCCATAACCCACTGCTATGAGCTGAGTGGATGTCTGCATTTTCTCACTATCTGAATGTCAAAGCTCTCACTCATATATTTGGAGATGGATGCTCAGGGAAGTAACAAATAGACACACTGATAGAGAAGTGGAGAATCCAGTCATGTGTATATGTGCATGCACATATGAAGTGTATTTTTACTGTCTTTGATAAAAATAGTGGGACTTTGCTAAGGTTTAGTTTATGAAACATGACAGCAACATATTCACCCTTAAACACTCAAATAATCTATACTATATTAAAGTATGACATTCTATACTCCTCAACACTGCTCATACAACAGGGCTAAGAAGTGTACAAGCACAATTTAGGCTTTTCTTGAGCTTGGCTACATTTTCACAATAACAGTTTCATATCAAGGATTGGGTGTCTTCGGCTGTAGCCCCTTTCATGTTTGACTAGCACCAAGAGTGTTTAAGGCAATTCTTTAAAAACTTTTCCATTCTTCTGGGATTGTTTATGGGTTTTTTTTAGCTGTTTTGTTTGTTTGTTTCCTTTTCAAGACTGGGTTTCTCTGTGTAGTCCTGGATGTCCTGCAACTTGCTCTATAGATCAGGATGATCTTGAACTCATTGAGATCTACTTGCCTCTGCCTCCCAAGTGCTGGGATTGAAGGCATGCACCACCACCGCCTGGCTCATCTCTGTTTTCTGATCAGGCCACTTAATGATCAGAAGCATTGACAGCCCAGCTCCCTCTTTTCAACACAGAGGCAGATACCTTGACAAAGCCAGCAGAGCTCTGAGAAGCTCAGAGCCTTCCACTGGGGCATTAATTGCTATTCAGAGCTAAATCCTTGGAACCTGGAGAGTTTCCTCTTCCTGGAGTCTTTCCTGCCATCCTGACTGTATTAACTGACTATTCAACTGACTTCTCTTCAGCATGCCTACCCTCTGAAGACACCACACTGGGAAACCTGAGATATAAGAAGGCAGGGGGTTTTCAGTAAGTATAAATAGGCATGAGCAGATGGCAATCTTCCTCCTGACAGACCAGCATGGTGACCAGCTAATCTGCAAACGCCACAATATTCCTCTTGGCTGGACACTGTGAGGATGTTAGCAAAGTGCCAGGAGCCTGGGGGAAAAGGGGTTTTAGAGGTAAGCTGTTCAGTTTATCTTTAGTTGGTTTACTTTCTACTATTTCTTTTGCCTCTTTAAGTGTTTTAAATTTGAAGATTTGCTTTATTTTCATTTATGCATGTGTTCTCTGTGTGTGTTTGCACGTGCATGAGAGAGAGAGAGAGAGAGAGAGAGAGAGAGAGAGAGAGAGAGAGAGAGACTGCATACACAGGCACGGATGCACTCAGAGGTCAGATTTTAAGCCACCTGATGTGGGAGCTGGGAACTGAACTCTGGTCCTCTGCAAGAGCAGCAAGGGCTCTTGACCACTGAGCCATCTCTCCGGCTCCTTATTTTGTTTCTGTGGGTTTTGTTTTGTTTTGCTTTGCTTTTTCAGTGAGTGTGCATTATGACATTTTTGTTCATAGTTCGGTCGATCCCCTCACCAACACCTGTCCCTCTCCCCCATCTCCCTGACCCTACAGCATGTCTTGTCCCCTTCCATCCCCAGCATCCCCCTTTCCACTTTCATATGACATGTGTTCTGTTCCTTCCAGACTCCTTCCTTAAAGCCTTCCCCACCCCCAGGGTTTCAACTCCAGTTTCCTGGTCTCTCCCCTCACCCTCTCACACGTAAATGCACCAAATAAAAATTAGAAGCTAGGAGCCGCACATGAACGAGCCTATGTGAGAACACTGTTTCCTGCTTTGTCTCTAGCAAAGTCAGATTATCAAAACCATGAATTATGAGCAGTCGGGACGGGAAGGGAAAAGACATTCAAGAGGCTTTGGGGAGACTGTCGTTTTTCTTTCTCTTCCTGCCTTTACAAACTGTGAAATGATGTTTGATAGACTAAAATAGAACAAAGGCCAAAATAACCCCTGTGTTATTCTGAGTGCCTTGGCTCAGGTAGGTAGGATAAACACCCAACCAGCAGAGCCCTTCCAGCAACAGGACATCAATCATTTCTTTGGCAGAGGCAGGCTTTGGAGGCTGGTGGTTCTGTGACATTCCTGATGCCTCATGGAATCAGCACGTCCCATCTTTCTTCCTCATCACTCCTATGTTGACATTCCCTCCTCTTGGCTGTCATCCCCTGGTCACAAGACAGATGAACCAGCTCCAGGTAGCATACCTGTGTCCTATGCAGGAAGAAAACAGATGACTAAGTGGCTTCCATCTTGAGGGTCCCCCAGAAAATACCCACCTGTGGTACATGAAGGACAAGAAAGGATTTAATCAGAATCTATAAATAAACAGACTGCAATCCAGTCAATTTCCCTCCCTCCCTCCCTCCCTCCATCCTATTCTCACTTCCTTCCTTCTTCCCTCCCTCCCTTTCCTCTTTCTTTCTATCATTGCCTCCCTCATCCCCTTCTCCATCCCATTCTTTCTTCCCCCTCTTCCTCCCTCCCATCTCTCCCTCCCACCTTTATTTGTTTTTACTTGTTTGGTAGATTTCCTTCTATAAACCCAAAGGTTTGGGTACACCAAGCAGTTCTTTCAAAATGATACTGATCTGTGTGGAGCCAAACATCCCTACTTGAGCCAGGCCTGGAGGCATGTGCCTAGAACCCAGGAATTAGTATTGACAGCAGGAAGATCCTGAGTGTGAGGACAGTACGAACCACACCACCTAGTGAGATCCTGCTCAAAATTAACTAGCTACTTAAAAACTGTTTACTGATGACCGTGTTTTAAGATTCTAGGTCTATTCTGGTTGGTGACCTGTTCCTGATCTCCAGACAAGTGTTAGACTGGGAACATAGACTCAAGAATTACCAGTACACAGCAGTGGAGAACCAAGAGTGGGTGTGTGAGCGGAGAAGGACAGCCAGCTGAAATACTGAACACTAGCCATTGGCAGTGGAGCAGGATGCGGAAGAAAATGACGCAGGAACAAGAAGAGAGGAGAGGAAGTCATAGGAGATCCTAGCATCTTAAGAATTGGTACTGCTGGCCACAACACCAGGCCAGGGAAAAAATGAAGTCTGAAGGTGTACTGGTGACATTTCTTGTTATTCTGCAATCAAATGGTTGATAAGTTCAACTTATGAGGAAGATGTCTTCAGGTTCAGGGATAAGAAGGGATGGGACCCATAGTGGCCAGGAGTCTCCATTGCATAGCCAGTGAAGGAAACAGAGGTCAACACTGCCGTGCTCTCATAAAGCCACATTGCCCACAACCCTTCCACCACAGTTAAACCTTTCTAGAAAGGAGATTCAAGGTGTGTCTCCCAAGTGATTCTAAATCCCATAAAGTTGACAAGATGATGCTGCCAAAAACAAAGACCATTATCTAAATATCAAAAAATATAGTAATAGATTATTTGAATACATTTAATTTATGTAGGGTATTAGACTAATATAATAGGGGATAAAATTTGATTCATAAGGGAGACTCAAATAGGTATTTAATTTAAATAAATACGTATTTGTGAGTGTATGCATGCATGAGGAAATTTCTCTACTAATTATATGTCTGTGTGTGTTAGGAAATGAACATCAATCACATAATTTTTATGTTTTCTGCCTGTTATTTAGGGTCTATTACATAAGTAGAAAAGAAAATCCATTTAAATTTCTTTTAATTTATCTAAAGAAATTTAATTAATTTGGTACTGAATGCTCAACAGCTGAATATTTTTTAAGCCTCTGTGCATATATAGATTAAACCATGCATAATCTACTGTGGATACTACTCCTGAAACCTTTTTTTTTTTTTATTGCATGTTTTTATTTATATGTATATATATTTATATAAATATATATTTATATATATAAATGTTTAGTAATAGAATGTTACTTGTACATATGTTTTTTTTGTTTTTTTTCCATACATTGTTTTGTTTTATTTTTTCCATTCAAGAACATAATTAAAGATAAAAAAAAAATTTTTTCCTTTCTTCCCCTTCTCCCGGTCCCCTCCCACTACCCCCCACCCCTCCTCCCTCCCCCTTCTTCCTTGAAAGAGGGCATGGTGCCCTGCCCTGTTGGAAGTCCAAGGCCCACCC